>CM031576.1:1964058-1985591 GCA_018467065.1 Ephestia elutella | reverse complement strand
ACAAGGTAATTATTAAAAAATAAAAAACACGACTGACAACTCACATAGCCTATGTCGTTCGGGCTAATGCAAGGAATCTAAAAATACCTCTCACATTAAAATCTGTTAAGCCGTTCAGGACTTATGAAATTACATACATGAACCCTGAAAACATAACACTCCTTTTTGGTCAGTCGTGTAAAAATTGAGAACCAATATAATTGTTGCAGGGCGTTACATGCATAAATTGTAGCTTATGTCATTTAGGTCTCAGGTGTAATGTAGCTTTCTATTGGTGAAAGAATTTTTGAAATCGGTTCAGTAGTTTAGAAGATTATCCCCAAAAAAATAACTCACAAACACTCCTTTATAATATTAGTGTGATCACTTATTGTAGAAAGAAATCTAAATTTCCAAACCAGCAGAATTTCCAATCTAAAAAACACTTACATCGACAAAGTTTTGCCAAAAGAATACGGTCTTTTAGGGTTTTTGACCGTGCACATGGTGTTGTGGACCTTAACCTCCATGCCCAGGCCAGCCAGGTCGTGGGACAGTTCCTCCTCCAGGTCGAAGCTGCTGCAGGAGCTGGGGATACAGACCCCCCAGAGCAGGCTGGAGTAGCGGGGCACGCGGTGACCCATCTGGGTACAAAATGATAAATTTGTTGACAGTTTGGAGTGTCTAATACAAAGGTAGATAGGATGATATGAAGTTGGTGTATTTATTTTTTACTAGCTTTTGCCCGCGGCTTCGCCCGCGTGTGTTTCCCACGGGAACAGTGCTTTTTCCCGGGATGAAATGTACCCTATGTCCTTACCTGTACTTCTAACTATGTGTATGCAAAATTTTAGGAAGATTGGTTAAGAAGATAAAGCGTGAAGAGGTAACAAACAAACAAACAAATAAACTCACTTTCGCATTTATAATATTAGTTAGGATTAGGATTATAATTGAGTCTAGTCGCTTCCTAAGCGTAAATGGAGAAGAAGAAGCGAAACAAACTTCACTACATTAGAATTCTGTAGTAAAGTTATATTTTCAACTATAGATGCCGCTAGCGGAATTCGGAAGCTTAAAAATGGCTAATTAATGAATGCATTGACGTACAAATTTGTCGTATGTAAATGATTAGTAACAATTGCATTAAACATATCATTGCACCAATATGTATCAGTCATCGTATCTGAATTTTCAATAAGTCTTTTGTCTTTAGTGTTAGAGTCTTTGGTCAAGGGCCATTGTGTCGCAACAGTATTGTGATGTCCACTGGGGACTGATGCTTATACTGATGGCCGAGGAATTACAAATAGGCCTCCTCGTCAATGTATTTGTTTGTTGGTGTGATATCTTGTATGGTCGCACATTGTTCCGGATCAAAAATATATAATTTCCAATTAAATTACAACAATTATTTCTAGACATGGTATACATAACGTTAAGGAAAAATTCAGTGCGTGATACTGAATAACGTAATATGGGACTCCGCTACGGAATGTCTAAGTACGAAACGTCCTTATAAATGCGAAAGTTTGGATGTGAGTTTGTGAGGATGTTTGTTACTCAATCACGCAAAATCTACTGGAGGGATTTCGATGAAATTTAGTATAGGGGTAGAAAAATATCGCGAATAGTACATAAGGTACTTTTTATCCCGAAATTCCCACGGGAGCGAAGCCCCGGGGCGCAGCTAGTGTAAAAAGAAATATATTTTTTAAATCATTTATTCAATTAACTGACAGGTATGTATATGTAGGTATATTTCTTACTAATATACGGACACTTGAAGACCAGCCGTAGGGCCATTAAAATAGCTGATAATAATCAGATACTAAATTCGTGAAATTTTTAGTACATAACATTATACATATATTAATAGAACTTAAAAATTAAAATAACATTCTAGGTTACAGTCAAGTTGTTATATTTCTCGATTAAAGATCTATTTCTATATCGTGTTAAAGTAACAAAAAAAAAAAGGCTTTATTACAATGTAAAGTAAGCTGGCAGTAATACCAGAGTATGGCTTTTAGTTCAAACCTATATCTAAAATGATGTAAAACTGGATCCTATAACTTAAGGGGCGATTACCCTTAGATCTTGTACTTGATCTTGTACCCGTGTAACTAGTTCTGTAGGATAACTATAGGATGGTCTTGTAAGTAATGCAATGTAAGGCTGTTATTCCACAGCAGCGTATGAACGCATGTGGACGCTATGCTATGCTATGCAAGCATGATCAGAAAGTGTTTTTCACATACTCTATTTTAACACGACGAAAAAGGAATATTATATTTTCAGGGTTTAAGTATGTTTAGGAGTTTCTTTACACCACTATCATTTCGAAATGCTTTACCATATATGTATAGATGTGTGAGGACTGCAGTTCTTTAATATTTTTAATTAGTTATTTTCTCACGATTAGGGTTCTATAGGGATCTGTGCTCATCTTTCAAAGACTCAACGAAACGAAAAATATAACAGGTAATATTATCATTAGTTTGGAAAAGTCAATGTGTATCACCATAACGGGATCGAATGCTCAGAAGTAATTCCGTCTGTCTTTCTGTCTCATTTTTAGTAGGTACTTTAAATGTGATGCTGTCTTTGGAACAAACATTTTGCGTTGGTAGTTGATGGCTGATGTATTGTATAATATATTAGTGAGCAGCACTGGAAAACCGCCTTAATTGCGTAATCTCTCAGTCGTTCATTACCCTGGACTACTAGGGTATTATATTATCTGTGCCTAGAGACACATCGGGCATATTTGTAGCTTTTTTCATTTTTTAAGCACGTTGGTAATCACATTCTAGCTAGTTAGTACATATAGAAATGTTTTATTTTTAAATCGTCTGAGAGGATTATAATACTTCGACATTGGATTCTTTAGAAGTAACGTATAAACGTACATAGACATTTAGTACTTATACATTCCGTAGCGGAGTCGGTAATTGAGCCTGTATTTCACAAAGTAAAATACTCAAGACAAGAAAATATCAGTGTACACAAAAGATAACGACAAGAAAAAAGCGAGTTTTTTTTAAATTAATAAATATAAAGGGGATTAGGGGAGCATTAAATATAATGAGCCAACCCCAAAATAAGTTTCCTTGTGTTATAGGACTTATAGGATAGGTACTAGATAAACGATACTATATTTTACATACATACTTACATAGAATCACGTCTTTATCCCTTACGGGGTAGACAGAGCCAAGAGTCGTGAGACTCGAAGGCCACGCTTAGCTCAATAGTTGGCTATCTGATGGAATGGAGATTCAGGATACTATATTTTATCCTGCAAATATTATAAATTCCATCAGAGAGCCCAATAATTAGCTAAGCGTGGCCTTCGAGTCTCACGACTCTTGGCTCTGTCTACCCCGTAAGGGATAAAGACGTGATTCTATGTAAGTATGTATGTAAAATATAGTATCGTTTATCTAGTACCTATCCTATAAGTCCTATAACACAAGGAAACTTATTTTGGGGTTGGCTCATTATATTTAATGCTCCCCTAATCCCCTTTATATTTATTAATTTAAAAAAAACTCGCTTTTTTCTTGTCGTTATCTTTTGTGTACACTGATATTTTCTTGTCTTGAGTATTTTACTTTGTGTAATACAGGCTCAATTACCGACTCCGCTACGGAATGTATAAGTACTAAATGTCTATGTACGTTTATACGTTACTTCTAAAGAATCCAATGTCGAAGTATTATAATCCTCTCAGACGATTTAAAAATAAAACATTTCTATATGTACTAACTAGCTAGAATGTGATTACCAACGTGCTTAAAAAATGAAAAAAGCTACAAATATGCCCGATGTGTCTCTAGGCACAGATAATATAATACCCTAGTAGTCCAGGGTAATGAACGACTGAGAGATTACGCAATTAAGGCGGTTTTCCAGTGCTGCTCACTAATATATTATACAATACATCAGCCATCAACTACCAACGCAAAATGTTTGTTCCAAAGACAGCATCACATTTAAAGTACCTACTAAAAATGAGACAGAAAGACAGACGGAATTACTTCTGAGCATTCGATCCCGTTATGGTGATACACATTGACTTTTCCAAACTAATGATAATATTACCTGTTATATTTTTCGTTTCGTTGAGTCTTTGAAAGATGAGCACAGATCCCTATAGAACCCTAATCGTGAGAAAATAACTAATTAAAAATATTAAAGAACTGCAGTCCTCACACATCTATACATATATGGTAAAGCATTTCGAAATGATAGTGGTGTAAAGAAACTCCTAAACATACTTAAACCCTGAAAATATAATATTCCTTTTTCGTCGTGTTAAAATAGAGTATGTGAAAAACACTTTCTGATCATGCTTGCATAGCATAGCATAGCGTCCACATGCGTTCATACGCTGCTGTGGAATAACAGCCTTACATTGCATTACTTACAAGACCATCCTATAGTTATCCTACAGAACTAGTTACACGGGTACAAGATCAAGTACAAGATCTAAGGGTAATCGCCCCTTAAGTTATAGGATCCAGTTTTACATCATTTTAGATATAGGTTTGAACTAAAAGCCATACTCTGGTATTACTGCCAGCTTACTTTACATTGTACTAAAGCCTTTTTTTTTGTTACTTTAACACGATATAGAAATAGATCTTTAATCGAGAAATATAACAACTTGACTGTAACCTAGAATGTTATTTTAATTTTTAAGTTCTATTAATATATGTATAATGTTATGTACTAAAAATTTCACGAATTTAGTATCTGATTATTATCAGCTATTTTAATGGCCCTACGGCTGGTCTTCAAGTGTCCGTATATTAGTAAGAAATATACCTACATATACATACCTGTCAGTTAATTGAATAAATGATTTAAAAAATATATTTCTTTTTACACTAGCTGCGCCCCGGGGCTTCGCTCCCGTGGGAATTTCGGGATAAAAAGTACCTTATGTACTATTCGCGATATTTTTCTACCCCTATACTAAATTTCATCGAAATCCCTCCAGTAGATTTTGCGTGATTGAGTAACAAACATCCTCACAAACTCACATCCAAACTTTCGCATTTATAAGGACGTTTCGTACTTAGACATTCCGTAGCGGAGTCCCATATTACGTTATTCAGTATCACGCACTGAATTTTTCCTTAACGTTATGTATACCATGTCTAGAAATAATTGTTGTAATTTAATTGGAAATTATATATTTTTGATCCGGAACAATGTGCGACCATACAAGATATCACACCAACAAACAAATACATTGACGAGGAGGCCTATTTGTAATTCCTCGGCCATCAGTATAAGCATCAGTCCCCAGTGGACATCACAATACTGTTGCGACACAATGGCCCTTGACCAAAGACTCTAACACTAAAGACAAAAGACTTATTGAAAATTCAGATACGATGACTGATACATATTGGTGCAATGATATGTTTAATGCAATTGTTACTAATCATTTACATACGACAAATTTGTACGTCAATGCATTCATTAATTAGCCATTTTTAAGCTTCCGAATTCCGCTAGCGGCATCTATAGTTGAAAATATAACTTTACTACAGAATTCTAATATAATAAATATAATGAGCCAACCCCAAAATAAGTTTCCTTGTGTTATAGGACTTATAGGATAGGTACTAGATAAACGATACTATATTTTACATACATACTTACATAGAATCACGTCTTTATCCCTTACGGGGTAGACAGAGCCAAGAGTCGTGAGACTCGAAGGCCACGCTTAGCTCAATAGTTGGCTATCTGATGGAATGGAGATTCAGGATACTATATTTTATCCTGCAAATATTATAAATTCCATCAGAGAGCCCAATAATTAGCTAAGCGTGGCCTTCGAGTCTCACGACTCTTGGCTCTGTCTACCCCGTAAGGGATAAAGACGTGATTCTATGTAGTATGTATGTATGTATGTAAATATTATAAATGCGAAAGTTTTAACGTGATTTGTATGATTGAAACTAAATCACGCAAAATCTACCAGACGGATATTGATGAAATTTAGTACCTACACGAGTAGAAACGTTATCCAAATGGGATGAAACCAAAACTTAAGTACTTTTTATTCAGCAAAATTCCCACGATTGCGAAGCCCTAGGACGCAGATCGTAGATACATAAATATATACATAAACCAGTTTTACACTAATATATATATGTATGGGGATTCCTCAACTCATAGGCGATGGGCTAGCAACCTGTCACTATACCTGAATCTCCATTTCAACAGAGAGCCCACTATTTAGCTAAGCGTGGCGTTCGAGTCTCACGACTCTAGGCTCTGTCTGCCCCGTAAGGGATAAAGACGTGATACTATGTATATATATATTTGAGTCATATCACAATGTGTAGACTGAAGTCATTGAAAAGTTTTGTTGCACAATCGACAAAACGTTAAACGTTTACCCAAACCCCGAACTCAATGAGCAAGTCCGCTAAAATCGCATTTGACACAGTTGCACTTTTGCATTGTGCAACATGCAGTGATAATGAATAGCGATGATCAGGTTGAATAAACTTTAAAAATAATTATTCTCGAATTGACTAATCTATGCGTGTAAAGTATTGTTTACACCAAGAAAAGTTTTGAATCCAAACTTGCATACCAGTTCAAGAATGTTACGTGTTGTAGTCTTCTCATGGACTGAAGAATTTTGATATTGCGTCTCAGGACCTGAGTGCCCAAATACTTGCACTTTAGTCTAACCATACCACAATTTGGGACAAGCTTTGCTACATGGCTTCGCTTTCTTAGAAATTTCGAGATTTCAAATAACTTATAGCCTACCTCATGAATCATGAACAGCAATAATTTTACAAATCGGACCAGTAGTTCCAAGGATTATCGCGTTCAAACAAATATATAACCTCTTCGTGTTGCCGAATCACATATCAACAACAAATTGTGAGACATGCTATAAATCTAAAGTAAATAAAACAATTAATCCGAATTATGAACAATAGTCTGACGTCACAGCCTAAGGGACCCGATCTAAAACTTGACACAATAACCCAAGGTCTCCAATAATGAGCTATAGCTATTCGTGCCACAGCTATAAGATAATTCGTGGATGAGACTGAAGTCGTGGTTTTGGACAAATCACTTCCGTTCTGTTTTTTTTGTGTAATTCAATTGCCAAGGTTAAGTGACTGAATCCAGGATTTGTGAAGAAGAGTCGTGACATAAGGAAATGAAAATGACAAAAGAATCTTCAGAAATTTCTGCTTCAAAGAAATTCGCGACATTCAATTTGTTAAGGGTTTTTAACAGCACTTGTTTAGTTCGTATTTACTAACTTTTGGATAAGAACCAGAGGGTTTTTGACATCCTAACTAATATTGAAAGTGAGTTTGTTCATTTGTTTGTTATTTCTACTCGCTCTACTGAACCAATCTTCCTAAAATTTCGCATACACATAGTTAGAAGTACTGAGAAGGACATAGGCTTTCATCTCGAGAAAAAGCACTGTTCCCATGAGAAATTCATGCAGGCGTAGCGGCGGCCAAAAGCTACTAAATGATAAAAAATCCGTTTTATACCTAGTCCACATACTGAATATTAATAGTTCTGTTGAGATGATTAAAAGTTTTGTCAGACTACATTTACGAAGGGCTGAGTTAGTTTTGAAGTGCTTGACATTTGTATAAAGTATATGATATAACTAAACATAACATCAAATTGCCTGCCTAACGAAAACTCTATTGAATAGTATATTAGAATTTGAAGTTATCAAGAGTAGACGAGGAAAAAATTGAGTTTCTTTTCATTTAATGACTACGTCTTTTAGCTATTAGACTAGGAAGTAATGAACTAATAGATCATCTTATTCTTGTCTAAATCAAAATTCTATACGTTTTTCTCATAAGACAAGTGTAACATGAATACTAAAATTCAATTGTAAAACAAAGCATATTCCTAATGACGCCATGATTCATTTTATTGTCATACATTTTATTGTGATTGATTTACATTTGTAAAGAAGTTTATTGTTTTGCTATTGTATTTTGAGCTTTTAGGTGAAGGACAAATTATTTTGTAAATACAATCTAAATGGCCATTTTCGTTTTAGATTTTTCGCGTCTCTCTATCTATATGTAAACTCCGTTTTTTCTTAATTGTCCTATTATGTAAACAATCTTCACAGTACTTTTTATTGAAAATAAATCAAATATTAGTTCAAACCTAAATATTCTAAAATAAAATATTTATTAACCACGAAAGTAATTTCCTAAAAAGTAATTTTAATTTATATTGTTGTAAAATCATAAAAAGACATGAAAAGATTGTTTACATAATATTTAGGACAATTAGGAAATAACAGACTTTACGCTTAGATTTTTTATTATCATTAAGAATTTCTTCTCAATGATAAGCAAATGTGGGAGCTAGGTAATACAGTTATATAAAAATAAATCAAAGAACATGAACAATGCTTAAAATCCTCGGCACGTGTAAAATTATCAACTGCCTAATGGTAACATCAATCAATATTAGTCAAAGGAAGACGGTTCCGAGAACACCTCGCTTAGTTTACTCGAATGAGTGAATTCATGAAATTATCAGAGTGTTTACTGGAGCACTGAACATTGCGGTTCATATATTAAAGTACTTAGCTAATATTATTTCGCTGTCGTGAGAATTTGGGTATGAAAAATACTCGTGTGCAAAATTCATCAAATCCATTACATAATTATTTTTGTCGTAAAAGAGTAAAAGAAAATTATTTTGAGAGGGAAGATTAAAAAGGTTTTCCCAGCTAACAAGAAGCAAAAGCTTCTAAACTGTCTAACAGCATTTGTCGTTGTTTACATAACATTGCTTTTAATATAATGTCCATTGTGAATCAGGTAATCCAGTCCATTATATATTTCCTTATCAAATGTGACCTGGAGTGAGGCGAGGCAGTTAAGCTAAATAAATTAGACAATAACAATACTTACATAGCAACATTACTTCTAATATAATGTCTACTGTGGATCAGGTAATCCAGTTCACTATATCTTTCATTATCGAAGGTGACATGTAGTGAGGCGAGGCAGTATTTGCCCGGTACGGCCGCGTCCACACCGAAACACAGTAAAGTTAAATAAATTAGACAATATCTATACATACATCAGTAACATTGCTTCTAATGTAATGTCCACTATGGATCAGGTACGCCAGTTCACTATATCTTTCATTATCGAAGGTGACCTGTGTCGAGGCGGGGCATTATTTGCCCCATACGGACCTGTCCAACAGGTCGAAGTAAAGTTAAATAAATTAGAAAATAATTGACCGAGCGAGCGCAGCGAGCGAAGCGTCTCAGTTTCCACTAGCCGAAAATTCTTTTGTCCGTCCGGATGTTATCGCCTACAGGTCGCATTTCTGAACCGATTCTCATGAAATTTTGTGAGCAGGGTCGGTAATTTTATAGAATTTTTTAGTCGAGCCAGTTTTTCGAAATTTTAAAAAATGGCGGAAATATATAAAAAAAAACCTCATATCTCAGCTATTTAAAAAAACTTCAAAAATGTCATTAGACGTTTTTTGTTATTCTTATTAAGACGCAACTTTTTTGTCTGAACAACATAGTGAAATTCAATAAAACCGCTATAAATTCATATATTTTAAATTCTCATACGATAATTCACAAAAAAATCAAAAGATGGCGCAGCAAAGCTTTAAATACTCGCAAATTTGGGTTGGCATATTTTTCTAATATATATGTATTAGGTATAAAATATAGTATTGTTAAATTAGCATTCCGCAAAGTCTTGAACCTACGTTGGGGCTAACTCAGTATGTGTGATTTGTCCGTATATATTTATTAATATTATTTTTTATATTATTCGAAGCAAAAGAGGCATAATCGGGGCTGTGAATTTTCAGTTGTATGTTGTTGTTGTTGTATGGAGGTGGTCACATTAAATCCTTCGATAGTGATTTTTATAAATTACATAGATTATGATATTACAACTGCAAATTTAAGTAGTCACCAAAAATCACCACCGCCGTTTTTTTTTAACGCCATTATAAGACTCATATTGTTATAACTCTCAAACATAAATTCTCACCAAGGTGATTTTTTGTTACATGTTTTCTTACGAATAATAAAAGCTTGGTTTAAAAAATCACCAATAAATAACAATCCGAAATGGATTTTTTAATGAGTTGTAATTTTTATACTTTAAAAACATCCTGTACAAAAACAAAAATCCAGCAATGGTGACTTTTATATATTATTCGTATACTATTGTAATGAACCATATCCTCAATTTTTATAAAGGTGACTACAGCAGTTTTTTTTTATTAACTTTTAATTTTTTTTTAATTCTACAGTCGGGAAAAATGTATATTCGTACCTACGTAATGTTAATTATTCAATCTTAATTTTAAAAAGTGACTCATGTTAATGAACCCGATTTCCTGTAATTAGATAAAAACCATATTGACATTTATAACGTTAAAAATACATTTTATGACTAGAAAGCCTTATTATAAACCTGAAGTCTTATTAAGTAATTATGAACAATAATCTCTATTGTAGACTTTTTTGTTTACGAGCAATTTAGTATAGTTTATTGACCCCTCCCATTTCATATAGGATCATCAAAATTCTATTTTTTTTATAGGGATGTCTAAAACATCAATATAATGTTAAGTATAAGAATCATGGTTGTAGGAATTTGTCGGTAAAAAAAATTTAAAGCCCCGCCTAGCAGTCAATTTTTCAGTTGTATTGACCAACCACAAGAACATGTTTGGCCTATGTGTAAAATATGAGACTTTTTACTTTCTTTCCAGCATTGATAGGTTGGTTTCAAAACTCTTCTAAGCCAGGGACACGGCAAAATATCGGTTATTTCGTGAAAGGGCTCGCGAGGTCTACTGTTCTTACAGAACAACTAGTAATACTTACATCAGTAACATTGCTTCTAATATAATGTCCACTATGGATCAGGTAATCCAGTTCAGTATATCTCTCATTATCGAAGGTGACCTGTAGCGAGGCAAGGGCAATATTTGCCCCGTCCACACCGAGTCTAATCGAAGTTAAGCTAAATAAATTAGACAATAACAATACTTACATAGCAACATTACTTCTAATGTTATGTCTACTGTAGATCAGGTAATCCAGTTCACTATATCTTTCATTATCGAAGGTGACATGTAGTGAGGCGAGATAGTATTAGCCCGGTACGGCCCCGTCCACACCGAGACATGGTAAAGTTAAATAAATAAGACAATATCTCTACTTACATCAGTAACATTGCTTCTAATATAATGTCCACTATGGATCAGGTAATCCAGTTCACTATATCTTTCATTATCGAAGGTGACATGTAGTGAGGCGAGGCAGTATTTGCCCCGTACGGCCCCGTCCACGCTAAGACACTCGTCGAAGTCGCCATATTGGTTTCCGTTGCCGCTCAGGATTCCTGATGGCGGCTTGGCTGTCGCATCGAACACTAGAACAAGAAATTGATGATTTAAAGAGATATTTTTTTAATTGGTGTAAAGATTTAATTCATTCCTTCAAGCAGCAATCGTCCGGATCCCACAGTGCGATTGTTCTTAAATTGTCTTCGTTAGCCGCGAAGCTTAAAGGAATAAATGCTTAATTTTAAAACGTGGTTTAAGGATACAGAGATTTTAAGTATTTTAAGTATGCAATTTCCAAAATTGCGTTCTTTGATGCTCACTTGCTTATCAAAATTTCAAGTTTTCACGGTCAGCGCAGCGGGTTCGTCGCTACGATGAACGTTTACCAATCGTCAGGCAGTTACAATCTAATTAGATAGAAGATAAATAGAAAAAACTATACACAAAGTAATTGCGTACATAAATCTAACCTTCCTTCCTGTCCTTATGTGACACTAAGTTATGTCAGGTTTAGTGGCGAAATATTTATCTGTGGTGCATCCGAAATGCGTACATGAAGGCAAAAAGTGCACGTGACGTGTGCGCAGGAGCATATGACCCTTACATTGTTATTCTGAAGAGCTAGTCATGTACGGATACCGAATACTATATAAGCATTTTAGCATTTTACTACAATTAATTGTTGTTTGCAGGCATGTTTACGGGAAATTCTCTAACTGAATATGCTCTCTAGTTGGTCGGTCAAATTATTGATTTTGTCAACTGGACACTAGACACGCTAAGTTTTGCTTAATTTTAATTGTATCACCAACTCACAGATAACCCCCGTGCACCAACTAGACAGAAAACAGCGTAGGCTTTGAATCTTTAATAAGTAGGTACTTTAAAATAGCACTTATAATTTATTATTCGACCATTTTCTCACTGAAAAAAGGATATTGACTAGACGCTAAACGTTACTTTGTTTGAAGTAACAATGTCACTTTGTTTGTTTTCAGTAAACAACTAGACAAAAATTTGTTTTCGGGAAAATACGTCCAATAATAATCTTTCTGCCGGCCGCAAATAAAAACGAAAAAAATCATGAATATTGGTTTCGTAAAAATATTTCACAACATGCATCATATAAATTTCATAGGCTTCTGTGGATTTTCTGTATATTTTTATGTAAAATTATTAAATAAACTATAATACTTATTTTTAAATTCAGAAAGCTGGTTTTCGTAAATATTCAGCGACGTTGTCAGTAACTAATACAATAAATAAATAACAATATGGCACGTTTACGCTCACCAAACCTCGACAAATCTCAATGTACATTGCTTGGTTTTAATGTGAGCTTTTTTCTTTGACACGAGGTCATATATGTGAAGTACATATGGCCTCGTGTCAAAGAAAAATGCTTACACGCTGTAATTTTTGGCATGCAGTCATTGCACCTTCTGAACTTCAAGATACTCACGCATTTAGCTTATTGAGTTGCTAGTGTGTTCAAAATAAAATAAATAAATATTAATTAGTCAATAAGTGCAGATACCTAAAAGATAAACAAGAGACAGAAAATGTTACTTTGTTAAGCCATTTAAAACGGAATAGTAAATCTATTCCATTGTAAATTTAGTTTTACTTACCTAGAGACTCTTAAATAATGGAGACACAATCTTAAATAGTCTTAAGTAATTAAGGTGATGAATATTTAACTACTTTCACAGGGGGCTTAGGTCTCGGTCACAACCATTCGCCATTTTCCAGGATTTGAATGTATTATGGTAAATTTCCTTCATCGCCTTCGTTGTGACAAATATAAATTTAGGTATAACTAGCTGTTGCCCGCGGCTTCGCCCGCGTGAGTTTCGCTTAGATGAAAATCTTTTTGTGTTCCAAACTGTAGTTCAGCAGAAAATGCTCATCAGGTTGAACGATTTTCACTAAGGCGCCATTTCCATATATGTTATAGTGTAGCTGGTCTCTTGGAGTTCTTCATCAGATGTTTCTGATCTCCGATTTTTATACGTCAACAGAAAATGCTCGTCAGATTGATAAATTTTTGCAAAGGTACCATTTCCATATTTCTTATAGTTTAGCTGTTCTGTTATGGTTCTTCATCAGGTGTTCCAGTTTTCAAAATCAATTATAGCCTATATGTTGGCCAGACTTAATAGCTATACAAAAAAAAAGTTTCATTCAAATCCGTCCAGTAGTTTTTGCGTGAAACGCGTACATACATACATACAGACAGACAGACAGACAAAAAATTCCAAAAAATGTTTTTTGCTTTCTATTATTCTTTTTAAGTGTCCTTCTATCCATTTCAGTCAAAAATACAAAATGTACAGACAAAATATTTTTACTGTTTTATTATATGTATAGATTAATTAGAGATATTTGCTGGTATTATTTATTTATATTTAATTAAAACACATATTGTCACAAAACTTAACTGATAACTTAACTATAACTATTTTTTATTTCAAAAAATCTATAAAATTATAAACTGAATATAACTAAAATGGAAAAGAAACGGCGATTATCGAACAGCGAATTTTAAAAATTTAAGAACAATATTATTTGAAAACACTTTCCACTAAAAAAATATAACAAAGCGAAAATTTATTATCTTTTCGAAAATTAAATATCACTTTTTGGTCAAGAGTTAAAAACAAATTAAGTCTAAATAACAGAACATTCTATTTGTTCTATTGCTAAAACAGTTTTGTTTTTGTATGTTTATCCTGCTCTTTTACCGTTGCAACGAACGGCACAGGTTAAATGTAAAGGACCTAAACAGGATAATGTTACTGGGATATTCATCTTGATACAGAAACGTGAGGAGCAACCGGAACGAGCTAGTATGCACACAACACAAGAAATTACAAGAGAATTTATAACGCGTTGATAAATTGTTGAAATTTTGAAATTCCGCACAGAGCAACACGGACTCTCTTCGCGCGTAAGTCTAGAATGGCATCAGAGGAGAGGTATCGTATACAAATTGATTATGTAATATGATTTCTTCAATCTGACTGGTAGTTTTTGAGAAAAACACCATCAAAAGATTGTTAGGTTATAACTTGTCTAGGAAATATTTATTTTTAAAATGATAATTTGTGAAATGTATTTTTGTAGGGAAAGGGCTCTAAAACTGGGGATTCCTCCACTCATAGGCGATGGGCTAGCAACCTGTCACTATACCTGAATCTCCATTCCATAAGAAAGCCCACTATTCAGCTAAGCGTGGCCTTCGAGTCTCACGACTCTTGGCTCTGTCTACCCCGTAAGGGATAAAAACGTGATACTATGTATTTTTTAGTAAAATAAAGGTATACCATTAGGGACACAACTCTAGAAGATCAGTAACAAACAAAGATTTAAATCTTTGGTAACAAATATCAGTGGAAATAGGAACAAAGTATGCACTGGAAATTTTATTCATGAGTGAATTCAGTCTCATAAATCACGTTTTAAAAGTTTCGTCCTTTTCTTATTTTCCAAATAAGACTGACATTGAACCTGCTTTGATCAAAAATACATTTTTGGCGTCCTTGATCGGCATTCACGACGCGTCCTGAAGACGGCACAAGACTGTTGATTAGTGTGTGTGTATGTCAATGACGCGTGATCTAATCTACCATCAGCTTTGTATCTTTTTATATATGTGTTTGTATGTATATGCATGGTATAGGAAAAACCAAAGACGTGACAAAATTTTCTTTTTTGGGATTATTCTGTCTTTGTTACTGTACTTTGTTTTGTAGATTTGTCAAGACAATCTGTACTAAGTATATTATCTAATCAATCAATGTTAGTAATTACAATAGTATGAATGCAATGTACATTAATTATGTTAGAGTACAAAAACATATTGAATCAAAGTGTTCACATATTATTGAATTTAAGTGTTCTTTTTTTAGTATTGTTTTTTTTAATAGTATTTTATAAATTATATTAATAAGAGCACTTATTTTTAAGTATCTAATAATGAAACTTTAAGTTTTTTTTCCGTTCTTGCATTTCTCAATTTGAAAAAAAAATTCTTAGATGAAATAATACATCATTGAGGATCAAACATACAAATTATATAGTGATGTTAAATTTATTTAGGTTTTTAAGACCGCTCATACATTTTTTTTTATATATCTCCTATATTGGTACAAACAGACGTGGACTAGTCACAGTTTTATTTTAGGTAAAGATACTTGTACTGTATCTACGTTAAGTTCACTAAGTTAAGTCACACAGTTACTCGTAAAATCCGCTCCCGACCCGTGGTCCAACGGCTATGTCCAACAAGTTGTACCATGGGGAATTAAAACTATCCATGGTCCAACTGTCAAAATACGTAAAATCGATTGGAGCACGTAAGGTCACGGTTAAGTTTCTGAGTTGACCGCAACCTCTTTTTAGTTCAACAATGAATATGCATCCTACGTTCATTCACTAATTTAATTCAATGGATTAAATATAAGAAATAGGTATATTCTCGTAGTCATACTAATGTTATTCGAGCACGTAAGGTCACGGTTAAGTTTCTGAGTTGACCGCAACCTCTTTTTAGTTCAACAATGAATATGCATCCTACGTTCATTCACTAATATAATTCAATGGATTAAATATAAGAAATAGGTATATTCTCGTAGTCATACTAATGTTATTTGTTATACTTAAGTACTTTTACAATTGTGAAAATAAGACGCTTCATGTACTGAACCAATATTCCTGAAATTTTGCATATACATAGGTTGAAGTACGGAGAAGGACATAGGGTACCTTTCATCCCGGGAAAAAGCAATGTTCCCGTGGGAAATTCACGCGGGCGTAGCCGCGGGCGAAAGCTAGTATTATATATATTTTTTAAATGTCCTTAATGAATTCGGGTGAGGAATAAACCGATTTATTCTTCGTACGGCCCACACAGTTACCAGTACCAAACTATATGCTTACTCCGGTCCAAACTAAAAAAAATATTATTTTATTCTCCCTCTGTCCTAATTCGTATTCCTTCTACGGCCCATTTTTTTTTGTATGAACCAAATGTACTTTTAAGTACAGTCAGTAAAAAAGGTGACAAATTATTAATACTAGAGGTCACCCAATATTGACCATACCTATAGGTTATTTAATTTAAAAGCTTTCTGCATGTCTTTTCCAAATAAACTTTTACTGTGCCGAACTTCATACTCCTCCGTCAGCTATTAAAAATAATCTGTTCTCTTCGTATACTCGACGAAAAAATTTTTAAACTAGCTTCTTAAATTAATAACTTGCTTCTTAGAGAGTGGCTAAATAATTTTTAAATATTAAGCCTCTCTTAAAGAAGCAAGTAATACACTAATTAAAGATTACATGAAGAAATTGTCTTATTACAGAATTATTCTTCAAAAAAATTCAAAATACTTAATTTTTTTGTTGACTATACTTTGAAAGTAATAATAATTTGGGATGGAGTGAGAATACAATTCTGGTTTGGGACAAACTGAGAATTTTTTGGAACGTGGGCCGAAGTTTCGGGCCGTACTAAGAATAAATCAATAAACCGAATCAAAGTGTTGATGAAAGATTGAAGAAGATGCTATCTGTTTGCATGTTATATCGGGTTTGTCGAGTACCCCACAATTATACTATCATCAGTGTATATTACAAGCACAGATTACAAGCATTTTCGTCACTAAAACTGTATGAAATATATCGATATTTAGTAATTTCAAGGAGTTTGAGCCTCTGTAGCTTAGTTATAAAGTTATTGTATTTAAACCATAGAAACGTTTTCTTTTTTATGATTTTAACTGGGTTCTTGGTCCGCCGAGTCGATCCGAGGGCAAAAGCTAGTTATATTTAGTATCTAAATTTATATCCCAATATATTAAGTACCGTATTTCCGCACATATCCGAAACAAAATTACTCATTTCGTGCACTAATTGCAATCGAGTAATTTGCAAATCGATTTTAATGTGTTATCAATTTAAATCGTCATCATTTTGGCAATGAGAATTGTGTAGCTGGTTGTAATCGTTATCAGATGGTACCTAATAATACAATGTAACAAGCTAATTATTAAAAAATAAAAAACATGACTGACAACTTACATAGCCTCTGTCACTCGGAGGAATCTAACAATAAAGAAACTTACATACATGAACCCTGAAACATAACACTCCTTTTTTGGTCAGTCGTGTAAACAGCTGAAGAGTCGATGCTTATAGTTTTATTTATTTATTTAAAACTTTATTGAACATTTCAAAAAATATGTAAAAGCTTTGTGTTGTTATAAGTGAGGAAGTTGACTAATATAATATATCAATGCATAGGCATATAAATAAATAAATCGATTTTATTTCACACTTGAGTCCATATAAAAGTTAGTAACAATTTCTTCTTTATAAAATAGTGTTAGTAATATACAGATAATGTTATAATATATAAAGTTAATGAATAGCCCAGCCCCTCTGGCATGCTAGGCGACCAAGACTGTTTCATGAGTTTCTTTCGGCATTTCTTCTCAGCAGTGGTCGTTCCGAAATGCTAGTAGTTTGTAGCTTTAAGACATAATATATTATGATTAAATAATTAGTTATCGACGTGAAAAAGAGCCTTCTTTGGAGGCCAAGTTTCAATAAAAAAATTAACTTTGACTTTGACTTTGATACAAAAAAATTATAGCAGCTGCCTAAGGATGCAAGCAGGCTATGATATGACTGCGTGCATCCTGATCCAGCGAGCCAGCATCGGCGAGTCCCACCGGTCTGCCAACGTTCTCAGGATACTATTGGGACTATCGCGCATACGTCTACATAATAGATACTTAAAATTTTGCAGACACGTTTTCATATAAATAAGAGATCATAACATTCAGATAAATAATAACATTCAGAGATTTTGAAAATTCCATCCCAAAGAGTGTGGAAAACGACATTAATGCGGGCGAAGCCGCTGGGAAAGCTAGAAACATAAGTATGTTTCTCATACTGATTTGGAACTAACAGTTGGTTCTGATTAATTCCATTTTGATAGCCACATTATTATGGCTATCTAGTATCTCGGAATTCCTACGGGGTTGAAGACACATTGCACAACTAGTCTACTTATATACTTGCTTTTGCCTGCGGCTTCGCTTGCGTGAATTTCGTTTTATAAGGACTATTGTATATACCACGATATATAAATGGCATAGATAGATGGCATTAAAATGCAACATGAATCCCAGTAGTAACTTACTAGTAAATCAAAGCCTGTACTTAATCCCAGAAAATGACCCCTTAAAATGTAACCTCCATGAAAGTCCTTATACATTTTTTCACTTTTAGTGAAAACACTGACTACAAATTTTAAAATCTTCGATGATTCAATTTATTCCTTTTTCGCGGCATTCTTTATCTTAAGTCATGGAATTAAATAAATCCTCCACACTAAAATATCTACTAAATACGCTACTCACGTCTCACGAGTCTATAAATTAATTTACGAACCTATAAAACACAGACAGTAATATAAGTACTAATAAACAACAATTAAAATACCCACATGCACTAATCAAAAAAATAAACAAAATAAAAAAATTACTTTTCAACGCCCAAAGGTCCAGGCGGTCCAGGCCGTCCAAAAACAGCTGACTGTCGATCCTGCACTGTTCGTTGGTCCCATTCCTCGGCACTACCACTTTCGGGAATCGATCAAAAAGGTTCAAAACATCCACTCGAGGGTAATTTTGTAAGGTTTCGTTTTTCGCGGTTAATCTGAGTATTGTGCCATTTAGGATGGACTCTGTGAGGATGCTTTTTGGCGGGAGAGTGAGTTCGATGCAGTCGCGGGCCGCTGCAGAGGCTGCCAGCAGCAATACGCATGCGCGCGCAGCCATTGCGGAATACTCAATGATGGGGCGCGCGCACAACGCTCGTATAACTATGAATCGGTGACCTACGGGCTACGGACGGGGTGCGACTTTGGAGTTTACAATTGAGTTGGGAAATCGATTTTTCGTCTATTGTTTTGATGGAAATCAATTAATTTTGTTGTTTGTCAATTGTCAATTTTTTTATATTTCAATTGCAAGTGATATCTGCATCTTCTCCATTACATTTAATTATTCTTCACGTAGTAACTTTTAATAATTGAATGAATATTTGCATGTGGTAAACTTATACCTTTGAACCAACTTATGAATTAACTAATAATTAATTGCTTCCATGCTGATCTGGGAGCGAAGAAAAAACATAGAATGTGCCAGCTGCTTCTCTTCCCGCGCAGATTGTAAAAGTCAATCGAGGGAAAGGGCTTAAACTGGGGATCCCTTCACTCATAGGCGATGGGCTAGCAACCTGTCACTATACCTGAATCTCCATTCCATCAGAGAGCCCACTATTCAGCTAAGCGTGGCCTTCGAGTCTCACGACTCTTGGCTCTGTCTACCCCGTAAGGGATAAAGACGTGATTCTATATATGTAATAATTAATTTATTAATTAGGTACACTTTTTCTGGTCTACTGGAAGAAATTTCTATAGAAGTAGTAAAATGAAAACCTTTTTAAAACGTTAATCAAATAATGAAATAACTTTACAAATATAAAAAAATAACATAACGCATCATGTTTCATAGTGCAAAATGCGCCTACACTGCACTCTAGAGGGCATCGACCTCGTAGCGTGCAGTAATAAGTTCATAATAATGTAATGATAGCATCCAGTTAAGTCACAATTCCTTTTTTTTGTTGCTAAAGTTATTTCTAGAGCCTAGAACTGGACTAAGAACGAACTTGTTTTTTTTAACTAGACATGGCGTCGTTCTATACAGGATGAGGCTTCGTAAATCTCAATGGCTGCAAAGAAAACTTTTAACATAATTATAACCACCATGCCACCACCACCATGCTTCTGGCACCAGGTCTTCGTCTTTAGGAGATATGAACAGACTTAGACAAATCTATTGATCTCAAACTAGATGGGTTTTCTAGTTGGCATTCCAGGGTCTCGTCTGCTAGCCTCAAGCGCCAACAGACCAGCTCAATGGTACCATATTATTTAGGGATTCCAAATACCGGATATTTTGAATACCGGTTTCAATTCCGGAAAAAAATTCTAAACCGGTATTAATACCGGAATTCCGGTATTGAAGTGAAAATTCGTATTTCTTTTTCAAAAAGTTTCTTCTTTTGAAGTATTAAGCCAAATTACAACATAGGTCATTGAAAATCTACTTTTATTCATATAACAAACTAAATCATCACAGCTTTACCTAATACAACTTTTAAATATTTAAGATTTTTAATAATTAATCATGTCATTATCATTAATTATCTTGATGTGAACATACAGCAATGAATCAAAGTCAAAGTCAATTGTTTTTATTTAAATAGGCTTAAAAATAGCACGTTTGAATCGTCAAATTCTTGTTTTTTAGTTAGTTGACGTCATAAAATTACTTAAAGCTAAGGTTACCACTGCCTCTAAAGCGCAAGTGGAGAAGAAGCGGCGCAACAAACTCCACTGCTGCATTTTCTCCAAAGACGTCACTTTACAACATATGTCTTACAATTAAATGACTGTGGTATGTAGACGAATATACATTGAATATTTATATGAAATGTCAAATTTATAAATTCAAGAATCTACTATGGTCATTATAAGTTTTGCCTTCGTTTTCTGGTCTTCTCCAAGAACAATTACTTTTTCGGTAACTGATCATTCCCTCGAGCACGAGTAAATTTTCGGCGGCAAATGTCCATTACGTTTCTTTTATATATTTAGTTTATTCCAAAAACATTACAATGTCACTATTAATTAACTGTTCACGTGCATTTTTATGCTACATAATTCCAAAATCACCGATTTCAACTGATTCGTGTAATACACAATATGGAAATGCTTAAAATAGTGCAAGCGTTCCAAATAGATACGTTGAGCGTCGAAGGCAGCCTCGCCTTTTGGAGGTCCCTCCCGGACGGACCAACTCGATGAACAAGTCTCCGCTGGCACGCGCGGTATGCACTCTGAATTTGATCGCGTATAGAATAGATATTTTCCAGTGTACTCAGTGTGAATTTACAAAGGTTGTTATTTATATAATGATATATGTTTTAAATAATTGGTATACATGTTCTTTTCTATTGTATTGGGTAAACCTGTAAAAAATCTATAAGTTTAGAGAAAAAAAAAATCGGTATTAAAACCGGTATTG
>CM031576.1:1896353-1963958 GCA_018467065.1 Ephestia elutella | reverse complement strand
CATAGACCCGTCCAGGGTCTTATGTTTTTATCAATAAATTATAATATACAACGACCCTGAAGATTATTATTTGGAGTACACGCTCCAAGTATAAACTGATTTCCCTCAAGAATTTAAGGACTTTCAGTCTAAATAAAGGTAGTTAAAATGTATGCATTGATAGATAAGGAAGTAAAGTTCTATTGCGGCCCGTTGCTGCAAGGTACATCATATTGGAAACCACATATTACAACACTTAGGTAGGAGATTTGCTACAGTGAGACTTTTTAAAAATACTTACCTCATGCACACCAAATACTATATTCTCCAATAAAATATTTTTTGTCGATATACCAGATGATAGTTTTCTCATAGTCTATGTCACACAGAGGAATGCAAGGAATCTAAAAAATACCTCTATCAAAATCTGTTAAGCCCTTCAGGAGTTATAGTGGAATAAAGACCTTACATACTTACATACTTATGTATGTATGTAAGTTTCTTACCCTAAAAACATAACACTCCCTTTTTGGTCAGTCGATTTCATACTCTCGAGTCAAATATTTGTTCGAAAGGTTTAAATTGCAAACACATGGCAATCACTTTGTTCGCACAAAATCAATAGGGTTTAATCGAATTCGAATATTGCTTTCAGAGACGGAACATTCACGCCCATGGTGCCAGAGAGAATTGCACTTTTTCCTATCCATTCAAGCATTTTTATCTTATTGGTAACATTTTATACGGGTTAATTTACTTTACCCGACTAAAATTAACTTTTTTGTTATAAGTCTTAATAATATAATAATAATAATAATTCTTTATTCAATCAACAAGGATCATTACAGGTTTTACAAAAATTTTTCCTTAAATAAAATTTTTAAATTATTAAATTAAATTATTTCAAATCATATAAAAATTTAAATTCCAGTCAGTACATGAATCATCGCTGCATGGTTCATGTACTGACAGTCAAATCTTTCTGAAAACATCTTTAGGATGCTGTTACTGCTGTCCCGCACCCTGCGCACCAGAGATGTGCACCGCCTCCGCATGACTGTGTAGAAACA
Source organism: Ephestia elutella (assembly GCA_018467065.1). Lineage (NCBI taxonomy): Eukaryota > Metazoa > Arthropoda > Insecta > Lepidoptera > Pyralidae > Ephestia > Ephestia elutella. The sequence goes on along the minus strand of CM031576.1, from coordinate 1,962,909 downwards.
GTCCACACGGGAAGTGGCAAACATCCCTGATGCACTGCAAAATCGAGGCAGCCCCAACAGCATCCTAAAGGCATTATTGTATTGGATGCGCAAGGCCTCATACTGTGTCTTGGTATATGACACCCACAGACTGCCCGTGTAGAAAGAAGGACGTACAAAATGCTCTGAAAAGAGTAATTTTGACATCCCTCGAACAACGGGCAAACCTGCGGGCTATCATGTTAGCCCTGACAGTCAGAGCCCTGCGCTCCCTTTTCATGTCAGCATCATCCTTCAGGTCAGCGGTAACTATGTGTCCCAAATATTTAAAGCTCTCCACTCTTTTCAGTGGTATGTTATTTAGTTTAATAGGTGGTATATTATCCACACACCCACCGCTAGCCCGAAAGACCATGCATTCACTTTTTGATGCATTATACAACAGACCATGTTCAAGTGCATATCGTTCACATATACTTAGCAGCCTAGTTAACCCGCAAGCAGAGGCACTCAGCAGCACCATGTCATCAGCATAGCTTATATTGTTCACGCATATGCCATGAATATGACAACCTACATGTGTGCTGCTGAGCTCCTCTACCAGATCATTAATATACAAGTTAAAGAGCTTAGGCGAGGTCAGCCCCCCCTGCCTCACTCCGCACTCCATCCTATAAGGGTCAGAATAGGTATCTGCCCATCGAACTACATTGACCTGGTTTTGATACCAATATTTAAACAAGTTTACAAGTTCACTTGGCATCGAAGTGCTATTTAATTTTTGCCATAAGGTGTCATATGATACCAAGTCGAAGGCCTTGGAAAGGTCCAGGTAGCCGGCGAACACTGGTGTTTTCCGAACAGTGTAATACTTGACGGTTTGCTTTAGGCATAGAATTGCAGTTTCTGTAGAATGTCCGGACTTGAAGCCGAATTGATTGTCATGTATTCTTAAGTACTTATCCAACTCAGCATTCAGCAAACCGTCAAGCACCTTAGCCATGATGGTAGCCAAGGATATCGGTCTGTAATTATTTTTGTCACCAATGTCCCCAGTTATTATTTAATATCTAAATATAATAAATACCAATAATAATAATAATATAATAATCTTAATAATAATATAATAATCTTTTTTTTTTTTTTTTTGTAGCTATAACATGTCCCACTGCTGGGCAAAAGCCTCCCCACTCTCTTTCCATGTGTCCCTATCTATATAATAATAATAATAATCTTACTTGACAAAATATATACATACTTAACTTATACATAGAAAGAATCTCATGGCCTTTGAAAACATTGATAGGAAATCTGTGCACTAATTGATATTCCACTAATTTTCATATTATGTAGTTAACGGGTTCATACTTTTTTGGAGCCTTAAGAAAATATACCGATAAACGTACTTACAAACTTATTTTTGTAATCTAAAATAAAACAAATTAAAACCAATTCTATAAATAAAGTTGATGTACGCTATCTAGAAAGCTGCATAATCAAATGCAGAGGACATTTGATTTTTTCTCAGGTACAAAACTATTTTTCCTGTGTTTTGCACCCTATTATGCTGTATTTAATTTTTTCAACTAAATTAAATTTTGACCACAATAATAACTAAACACTCAACCCGTTCGAATCATATAATTATACTTTGTTAAAGTAAATTGCAGTTGTTGTGAACTCTCGTTAAAGGGCAAACACGCCGCGCTATGTAAATTTGACGGCTCGGAACACCTACTTAGTCAAAACGAAACTCTTATTCATTCTAACGACTAACATTACGACGTGGTATAATTTACAATGGTTCACCAAGATATGTGTTAAAAACAAAAAATGGCAATCATATTATAAGGGTATTTATATCGTTGCTCATATGTTTATAGATGTAAGTACATCAATCCGTACACTAAATGGATTTGCACAATAATTAAGTAAATAATAAAAAACATTAGTTCAGATAATTTTGCCTTCCTCGACTATAATGTAAAGTTCATAATAAAACCTATTCCAACTAATATTATAAATGCGAAAGTGAGTTTGTTTGTTTGTTTATTTATTTATTTATTTATTTATTTATTTATTTATTTGTTTGTTTGTTTGTTACTTATTTACGCTTTATCTACTGAATCTATTTTTTCTGAAATTACGCATACACACAGTTAGAAGTACTGAGAAGGACATAGGGTACCTTTCATCCCTGGAAAAAGCATTGTTCCCGTGAGAAATTCACGCAGGCGAAGCCGCGGGCAAAGTCAGTCAAGTTATAAAGTTTATGATTCACAAAAAACTAATCCATGATTTTTATGCCAAGTTTAATCTTAGCAGCCAATTCACATATATTTTGATTTACTCTCGGAGAAGAGCTATTCATAATTTTAAAAACTTTGAATAGTACTTAAATATTGTCCAATGAGCCTCGTTTAGTTTTTTTTTATTTCTTTGCCCTCATATCGCTGTGTACAAAAGTAGGAAGTAGCGGGTAAGTGTTGAAGTTTGTTTGCTAGACACTGCAGAACGTACTCGTAGCAACTTCGCTCGGCATTGTGTTCCAGAGTATCCGTTTGAATTTCATTTACATGTGGCGAAGGTAAGGCTTTTAACTTCTAGAAAATATAAGTTGTACGACAGGTTTCTCGTACCTTTTTGAAATTAAAATCCAAATTATTTCCAAAAGAAAGGCACTTTCCAAAAAATAAACATAATTATCATATAATTAGTGAAGCGACCGTTAATTAATATGTGGATATTGAATTGTGGATAGTGGATTGAAGCTATAATGAGGCGCTGTTTGTTTGCTCTTCAAGAATTAAATAATTACATTCTTCTTCTTCTCTCAGCCGAAAGACGTCCACTGCTGGACAAAGGCCTCCCCCAAGGATTTCCACAACGACCGGTCCTGCGCTGCCCGCATCCATGCGCAACCCGCGACCTTCACCAGGTCGTCGGTCCACCGAGTGGGAGGCCTGCCAACACTACGTTTTCCGGTTCGTGGTCGCCACTCGAGAACCTTTCTGCCCCAACGGCTATCTGTTCTGCGAGCTATGTGCCCCGCCCACTGCCACTTAAGTTTGGCGATTCTGCGGGCTATGTCGGTTACTTTAGTTCTCCTACGGATCTCCTCATTTCTGATTCGATCACGCAGGGAAACTCCGAGCATAGCGCGCTCCATCGCCCTTTGGGTGACCTTGAGCCTTCTTATGAGGCCCATAGTAAGCGACCACGTCTCTGTTCCGTATGTCATTACTGGCAACACACACTGGTCAAAGACCTTAGTCTTGAGACACTGCGGTATTTTGGACGAGAAGATATCGCGAAGCTTCCCGAACGCTGCCCAGCCGAGTTGGATTCGACGGTTGACCTCTTTCTCGAAGTTGGACTTACCTAACTGAGCTGTTTGTCCCAGGTATACATAATTGTCAACAACTTCGAGTGTAGAGTCTCCAACCTTTAGAGGAGTGGGTGCGACACGGATATTAGACATGATTTTCGTCTTATCCATGTTCATTTTTAGACCCACTTGTTGAGAGGCTCTACAGAGGCCATCGAGCATTGTGCCTAGGTCTTCCAAGGTCTCGGCCATGACTACGATATCGTCAGCGAATCGAAGGTGAGTGATGTACTCGCCGTTGATATTGATACCGAGTCCGCTCCAGTCCAGAAGCTTGAAGACATCTTCCAGGGCGGCGGTGAACAGTTTCGGAGATATAACGTCTCCCTGTCTCACCCCTCGCTTCAACTGGATAGGTTTCGAGCCTTGATCCTGGAGACGGACCGACATGGTGGCGTTTTCGTACAAACACTTCAGCGCTTCGATATATCGATAGTCAATTTGGCACCGTTGGAGAGACTGTAGCACAGCCCAGGTCTCGATCGAATCGAAGGCTTTCTCGTAGTCCACAAACGCCAAGCATAAGGGCTGATTATACTCCTCAGTCTTCTGTATAATCTGCCGCAGCGTATGTAAGTGATCTACGGTACTAAAACCTTTTCGGAAACCGGCTTGTTCGGGAGGCTGGAAGTCGTCGAACCTGCGAGCGAGACGATTCGTAATGACTCTCGAAAACAGTTTGTAGACATGGCTCAGAAGTGAGATAGGCCTATAATTCTTCAATAAGGTTTTGTCGCCTTTTTTGAAGAAAAGTACCACCACACTTCTGTGCCATGCCGTAGGCGTTTGTCCCTCGAGTATGACGGAATCGAATAGCTTCTGAAGAGCTTTTAATACCGGTGTTCCACCTGCTTTCAGAAGCTCAGCCGTGATTCCATCATCACCCGGTGCCTTATTGTTTTTTAACTGTTTGAGAGCCATTCTAATCTCGTATAGGCTGACGTCCGGGATATCTTCGGTGTAGTGTCGGGTCAATCTGGCTCTTGGATCTTTGGCCAGATTACTGACAGGTGCGCGTACGCTGGTGTATAATTGTCCGTAGAACTTCTCAACCTCTTCCAACAGCTCCGGCTTCGACGAAATGATTCTGCCATCCTCAGTCTTCAGCTTGGTCAGTTGGCTTTGACCAACAGACAGATCCCTTGCAAACACTTTTGAGCCCTTATTTCGCTTAATCGCCTCTTCAATACGGTCAGTATTGAATTGGCGCAAATCGCGAGTTAGGGACTTGGAGATCTGTCTGTTTAGACGTCGATACTGAGCAGCCTCATCAGAGGACTGCAGAACCAAGTTTCGTCTTTCTTCCATGAGTTTGTTGGTGAGGTCCGAGATCTTTTGGTTCCTTTTGAACGGCGGGTTTTGAAGGCCTTAGACCCAGCTGTTTGGACAATTTGCACAAACCTGTCATTATAATCGTCCAGATTTTCGCAGTCTCCTAGGCATTCGAAGCGATTCTGCAACTCGAGCTGAAAGCTCTCGGGGTTTTGGAGCTGGATAGGCGCTGATCGGAGCGTAGACTTCATCAGTCGACACCTTTCGAGTTTTATTCTAAGATTCAATGTGCCTCTTACCAATCGGTGATCGCTTCCTGTTTTTACGGCATTGATCACAGAGACATCATTGAATATGTGCCTCTTCGTCGACAAGATGAAGTCAATCTCATTTTTTGTAACGCCATTAGGATGCAACCATGTCCACTTTCGCTGTTTTGGCTTTTTGAAGAAGGAGTTCATCATAAAGAGGCCCTCCTTCTCCATAAAGCCGGCCAGCAGATGACCACGTGCATTCCTCGTTCCATATCCAAAATTCCCCACTCTCAGCTCATCATCGCTTCGTTTGCCCAGTTTCGCGTTAAAGTCCCCCATCACAACGGTAAAGTGGGTCTGGGAGCTATGTATGGCTCTAGAAATATCCTCATACATAGTCTCTACCTCGTCGTCGGAGCGATATGAGGGCGGTGCGTATACTTGTATTACCTTCAACGAATACCGTTTGGTAATTCTGAGTACAAGGTACGCTACCCTCGCCGAAACACTCTCGACCTGGACCACGTTGTTGACGAGGGACCTGTGGACAATAAACCCGACACCACCCTGGGACAGTTGGTCGCCCTCCCGGAAATAGAGCAGGTTTCCGGATTTGAGGATCATGGTGTCCTCCCCCTCTCTTCGGACTTCACATAATCCTACAATATCCCATCGTAACCTGCTCAATTCTTCCTCCAGTTCAGCGAGCTTCTCGTCGGTCCGCAGTGTGCACGTGTTGTAAGTTGCCAGGGCCAAGGGTCGTCGGGGTTGGTAGCCTGGCATCTGCCGGGGATTCTTAGCACCCCCTGCCCCGCCGTTACCGTGACCGCTACCAGAGTCCGGGATAGCGGGGCCGCCGGGGACTAGGGGCCGTGTTGTGGGTGTATCAACCATAGGGGGGTTTTGCCGTAATCGCCACGCTTGGCAGGCGGGTTGGCGATCGCAGTGTGATGTCATAGTACGCGGAAAGATGCTGCTGCCCATCCTCCGGTGTTTTAGATCCCTTAGTCGCCTCTTACGACACCCACGGGAAGAGATGGGTTGGTGCTATTCTAGGGCCACACCACAGACCAAATTAATTACATTACAAAAATAATTACATTATTGCATGTGAATTCGGCTGTGTTCAAACATTTCTGTGGCTCTTTCATTATAATAATTATCAACTACAAACAACAGTGATTAAAATGATTGCTAATTATTACAATTTAATTTTATTATTTACAATCGTGCAAAATCACATTATCCACACTAATACCATACATATTTTCAAGCCAGTTTCCCGTGGGGTGTGACTATGAATTTCCACTTGCTCTGATCCTTACAGATCTCTCTTGCTTCCTCTACACTCATTACTTTCTTCCTATAAACAATCTCGTCATAGAGAAACACGGACTTCCCTTCGACGCGGAAATCCTTGTTCGAAGAAGCTCGCCGATTATGGGTGCTCCTAATATTTCCCTTTTTAAGGAGATCTGCGATATAATCGCATCAGTGCGTTCGACCCTGAGCAACAACTCCTCCTATCACGTCTCCTTCAGACATTGCTTTGCATACAAAACCCACAATTATAAACGCTGAAGTTTGGATGGTTTGGTTCATCAAATCTAAGAGCGAGGCTCTTGTCGGTGGAGTTCCTTCAATTTTTCTCTCTACCGACCCGACGCTCAATCACGCAAAATATATTGTACGTATTTCAATGAATATTGGTACATGGGTATAATAAATTATAACCTAGATTAGCGCAAAGTATACTTTTAAAATGGCCAGAGGAGTTTCTAGTAGCTAAAAATAAAAAAAGCTTCAAAACGATAGTTTAAATGCGTTTAGTCACATAGTTGGAAGTTTTATGTAACTATCGAGCCAACTTTTAAAATTAAGGCCGTCGTCGTCGGCTGCAATCAGCCACTAAATAGCAAAAGTTCCCGACAGTGGCTTCAATGCCTCACCTTTATTGTTTCTAGTGCTCGTTTCAACTTGTTATTTCTTTGATATTGCTCTCTGAACTGTTCAAAGAGCAGAAGTTAAACATGAGTCTTAGTTGTGTTAGTAACAGAAAATGAACGCAAAACTCTTTAAAATTACTCTGCAGTGGACAAAAGTTCCTGGCCTGTGGTGTGGCCTAGAATAGCACCAACCCATCTCTTCCCGTGGGTGTCGTAAGAGGCGACTAAGGAATTTAAAACACCGGAGGATGGGCAGCAGCATCTTTCCGCGTACTATGCCATCACACTGCGATCGCCAACCCGCCTGCCAAGCGTGGCGATTACGGCAAAACCCCCCATGGATAAAATCCGGAGGCCTTTGTCCAGCAGTGGACTTTGTCTTTGGGCTGAGAGAGAGGACAAAAGTTCCACACCTATAATAAATCGTTTAAAATGAGCATTTCATTCAATACAATAAGTAAATTAGCTGAAACTAAAGCTGATTCAGCCCCTCTAGATCACACCACGAATCTCGGACAGAAAGAAATATTAGGTCGTTCCTTTCCGAGTCGTTACCTGGGAAATTTCCATTTTTTCGACACTATGACAAAGGGGATCCTCGCGATGTGCCTGCCTTTGGATAGAAAACCATTCCAAAAGTACTCTTTACGTATTTGATGTATCTAGGAATATTTCTATTCTAGTTTCTTAGCTCTATATTTCGCTATTTATTGACTGTGATGATTAATTGGCCATATGAGAGTCTCTTTTTATACTCTAACTGTAAGTACGCGCTTATTTTAGTTCCAAGCTGTGACGAAAATTGTTTATTCACCAAAATATTTGCCGTCTGTAAGCGACCTCCTTTCGCACGTGTTCGCTTTTTATTTACCAAGAAAATTCAAAAGAACTCCTGCGAAAATGAATCGATAAGGATTTATTTCTGAAGCGCCGAGAGCGGCAGGTAAGAGCAAAGTTGTGTTTCGCTTGAGTGCGAGAATATTCATCAAACGAACAAATGCTTATCATTTTTACAGATTTCGCCTTGACAATTATTCAAAAGGCCAAAATATCCTTTGCGGTTTCAAAATTAATGGTGCTATTTTGTCTTTATTGTGTATATAAAAACCTTTTTTTCAAAAGTTACATACATAAGTCATGCATATTATCACGCCTTTTTGCCATTAGGGTAGACAGACTAGCGATTACAAATTGCTACGATCCTTACAGATCTCTCTTGCTTCCACTACACTCATCACTCTCTTCATATAAAATATTAAAGTTGAACCCTACTCATCTAGTTTATTTTTATTTGTTTTTCTTTCCTTCTTTCAATCAAATTTTTACTTTCTTTCCCTTTGCGACATTTTGGCATTCTTCTTCTTCTAAAGGTGCCTCTCCAACTAGTGAAGGTTAGCGATTAACATGCTCAAGTCCTTCTTGTCCTTAGCTCTTTGCGGTCTTGGCGGTTTTGGCATTGATTACTTTAATAGTCTTTCTTATCCCAACCAAGTCAAAGCGAGGCGAGGCAACAAAATAGACGAAATGAAACTCCTCATCTGTACTGTACAATGAGGTTATGTTGTTAACAGTTAATTGCGGGATTGCAGCTCAGTTCAGGCCAAAGCGAAGTTGATAATTCTGTTTTGCGCTGTTTCGCTTGCTTCTGAAGTTAGGGATTCCCAATGTTTAACAAAGACACTAATTTATTTATAGGGTTACCTATGTGAAAACAAGATCTGAATCTTTGTCTGTGATACTGGTGGTAATAAACTAAGTATACCTAATTGTAATCTTATAAAAAACGAAATAACAAAACATGGTATGTTCGCCAAGAGTTAAAAACAAATTAAATCAAAGTATCTTAAATGTCAACAATAAAGGAAAGGTTTTCTATTATTTAATAGCCTATCATAAATCATATTACTGTCCAAAGACCTCTCTATCCGTGCATATTAAAAACAACATACTCATTACTATTACTTTGGCTATGATAAGAATTGCTTACTACGTACCATAAGCTGAGTCTCGTGGTACGCGCGCGGTGACATTATAAGGATTTCTCCATGAAGGAGACATAAAAAAATGAAGAAGGACAAGTAATGGCCAGCCCTGCAACTCCACTTGACACAAGTTAACACAACCTAGCACTAATTATATTGTTGAGAATATTTGATTGACAACATGCCTTTATTTATAAACTTTATCGAAGTAATCTTTTTCTAAGTTGTCGTTAATTTATTTGCCAACGTTCATTTAGTTTATTCTGTCAAAATTGTCTAGGTGTTTTTTGAGAAAGGCATTATTTGTTTGATCCATATTAATCGCGTCGAAGCGCGCGTCGACGTTTTGAATCTATATGGTTTGATCGAATAGACCATCGAAGCTACGGCGTAGCAGTCTACAAGTTTCGTAGCACAGTCTACGAACCTGTCAAATTTATCATGTGGAGTTACCTCTCGGAATTTTATTACTTTATTCTGAGAAACCCACAACCAAAAGAAATGTTACATGTTCTTTTTGTCACTAATATTTGCGACTCTCCGAGTAAAAACTGCCAAATTTACGTACTTACTCAGCAATTTTGAATAATAAAATCTGATCTAAAATTTCAACGGGAAGCAGGTTGTGAATAAAAATTTAAAATTCAATAAACTAACTCTACATACACAAGCTAATTAAATATCCTTTAATTTAAAAACCCTTTGTAAAGCAGTACCATTTCAAAGGCAGACTTCCCTGAAACCATTCGGTGAGTTTCCGAAGAAGTTCAATATTAAAATGAGTGAAGTTCCAAGGTTCAGGAGCCCATTGGAGGCAGTCATACAGAGCCGTGACTCGCGTACAAATGTGTCCAAAGTGGGTCTCCCATTTACTTTGATTGCAGTGGGGAATTTTCCACGCTTCGTTTGAGTAAAGACTGGTCTGAGAAGGAGTAACTGCGAGGATTATTTAAAATTGTATATTGTCGTCCGTGTAAAGCTCTAATTTAAAGTTGCAGAACATAAATATGTGATTAAAAATTAGAAAAAAAGAAAAGCTCACATCTAAGCTGTAAGCCATAAGTCCTAAAATTCATTATTCCAGCCAACATTATACTATATTTATACTAATATACTCCTAATATAGCTAAAGATTTTGTTTGTTTGCTTGAACGCGCTTATCTCTGGAACAACCGGTACGATTTGAAAAACTGTGAACGATAGCCATATTTATGGTGGACATCTAAAGACTTTAAGAAATCCTTTATTTCCAAGGGAGCTAGTAACATCGTATCATTCAGACCTCAATTATTATACCTATTTGTAAGTGCTTTATAATTCCACTTGCTTTCGCCCGTGACTTCGGCCGCGTGAATTTCCCACGGGAACAGCGCTTTTTCCCGGGAAGAACGGTATCCTCTGTCCTTTTTAGTACTTCTAACTAAATAACGAAATTTCAAAAAGATTGGTTCAGTAGATAAAGCGTGAAGAGGTAACGATCAAATAAATAAACAAACAAACTCACTTTCGCATTTAAAATATTAGTTAATATTACCTACACATTATCTCGATTGGGCCTCTCATGCAGGTCACCAGCCAAACTTAATAATGCCGACATGAAAACGTCTCGGGCCGCGCGGCAATAAAACGCCGATACAACTCGTAAAGATCTTTTAGTGGGCTCTTTTTATTTTATATGTTATTTAGGATCGAATTAGCTTGCTCGAGCACCAATAAGACTGCTAGAATATTGGCACTTTCGCATTTCTGTCTGTCGTACTAAAATACGACTGATACCTACACAAAATATTGAATATTTCCATTTCTGCAATACGTAGGCAGCACAGAATTGAATACATGAAAAAGTTGAAGAACCTTGACACCAACGAGCAAAAAATCAAACTTCAAATCATACACAGACAGAAATATTCACCGTAATACCCTTTACTTTGACCTTTGACGATGGAAATTCGCAGTTTGACAATTTAACAATAGTACAAAGTCCTTCAATCTTTTCTTGCTATTGATTTTTTCGATTGAACTCTTTTCTCTTTTTAATTGAAATTTTGGATGTGACTAAGATATATTTTTTTGGTAATTTATACTTACAAATACCATAACTAGAATATTTTCATCTTGCCAATATAATTTACTTAAATAATTCCATCCAAGAATTTTCGATGTGGAGCTTTATCAACACAGAATATTAAATGCTAAAATCTTTGAAAAGGACGAGGAAAAAACGAGGGCGATAAAAAATATAAAAATCTGTTTTATGATATTGCAAATAAGATTATACATTATGCTAAGAGGAAAAGTGACAAAAACATCGTCTTTTTAATTTATCAGCTGTACCGTAATAGTACATTGTGATATAAGTGCGGTAAGTTGAAAATTACAGCCGAGGCGATATTGCTAGCCCGAGCCGTAGGCGAGGGCTACAAGAAAGGCAGAGGCTGTAATTTTCAAAGCGCACGTATGTCATACGACGTTTTATAACATATTTGCGAGGAAATATTTAAATAAAACTCGGAAAACGACAATACCAAAGAAAAAGCGCGCGGTATAATTTTACTTGTTCACAAATTACCGATGCGCGCGCATCAGCGCTTTTTTAAGGCAAATGCATAAAAAACAGCCAGTATTACCTTAGTATTAATTATATTATCTGTGGTATTACTAATATAGTAAATTAATATTTTTGTGTTTTATTGCAGATTAATGGTTGTAATTTATTGTCAAAATTAATTTAAAGAATTATTTTTTTATTTATTTTATCTCCTAAAGTTAATTTTTGCGTAATTATATACAATACAATATTGAATTTGGTGAAATAAGTGACACTTTACGAGCAAATATGTTATAAAATAAAGTTATTTTAGTATGGTAAATTTAAAAAAATAAATAATCAATGTGTTGAGGCCTTCAGCCTCCAATTTTATATAATTTCTTTTTTTTCTCTTCAATTCGGTAACAAGGCACCTTGGTATCGCTGTCCCTTTTAGCGAGCAAATGAGAGACCGAGATGGAGGTCTACTTGCGCCTCGCGGAAGGAATCGCATCGCCAATGATCGCAATTCAGTCTCGTTTCGTATGTCATTGAGATTGCGTGTGTGTCCGCGCCTCCAGTGCCGCGCGCGCGCCCTTACGAGATTCCCGCAGATCTTCCAGAATATTCTTGTCACTGCTGTACTCCGAAGAAAACTGGTGATCACCAGGAGAAGCCTTCAACTCGCGAGCAAGGTAAGCGATTATCGAGGCCCGTCAAGTTGCCGAATTGTTGAAATCTTCCCTTTTATATATACACATATAGGCCGTTTAACCGAAGTCTCATCCGAGTCTTAGGTATATCTTTAGGTCCTCATACCGCACAAAAGGAGTCAACCTATTTACACGGTTGCCACTCCATAATTTGGTCCTTTACGAGCGGATTTGTCCAGCTTTTAATATTATATGTACTTTCGCTTCGGCGTTAGTGCTACGAACCGCCATCTTGTTAATTGCATTTTTTGCAAATTCACCTTCCATATACTTTCTTATAGTAATTTCCAATAATGGCTTCTAACAAACTCGAAGCCAAATTAAAACAACTCATTGCCAAAAAAGAAGCTATTTATGAACGAATTAATCGTTTATACGATATAAGCAAAGGCATTTCCAATTACGATTATCGTTCAAATGAGTTCATTTCTAGCCCAATCTGAGACTATCAGCGAACTTTATGACAAATTTGAAGTAATCGTAGAACATATTAATGAGTTGAACTTTGAACTGAAAGAAACCCCACCTGATTACGCGGCTTTAAACTCGTTCGAAGAATTATATTCAGCTATTAAATACAAACGTAATCTAATTTTAGCCAGAGATAAGACTAACGTTGGCGTGTCACTTAAGAAAGGCCCTATAAAATTACCACCTATCCAGATACCTTCCTTTGATGGCAAAATTGAAAATTGGCCGATATTTTACGAAATATTTCGTAGTAATATTCACGAAAACGCCGATCTGACTGACTCGCAGCGTGTCCAATATCTCATGGGCAAACTTACCCACAGTGCTTTAAAATTAACTGCAGGTATTGTCCCCACGGGAGAAACTTATAATACAATTTGGGATTCTCTCGTTAAGAAGTACCAAGATAATCGCACTTTAGGTATTCATTATTTAAACAACATTTTGGACATTAAAAATTGTGTCAATAATACCGCTAGCTTAAACACTTTTATTGAAAAATATTCGGCGTCTATTGCAGCGCTCAAGCAGCTAAAGATACCTAAATTATTGGATTTCATTTTATTACATTGTGGTTTACGAAAGGTTGACTCTCAAACAGCCCAGCTGTTCGAAACGCATATTAGTGGAAAAGAATTGCCATCTTATACAGAATTTATATCTTTTATACAAGATCATATAAAGGCACGCGAAAGATCACATACTAATAATTGTTCGCGGTTTGAAACGCGAGTGACAAATTCCACTAATACTTCAAAACTTTCATATCAAATAGCGCGCCACGGTGTGAAGTAGAAACGCCCTGCCCAATATGCACAGGCGAAAAACATCCATTGTTTAGGGAGTGAGCAATTTAAAAATATGAGTACACCGCAAATTCGTTTCGATTTTATTAAGTCAAAGCGTGCCTGTATTAACTGCTTAAGCCTAACCCACACATTGAATAAATGTAAGTCGCGTTCGACATGCAAGTTTTGTAAAAAACAGCACCATTCATTGTTGCATTTCTCTGAGAATAATAAACTAGACTCAACTCCAGGCGACAGCAAACCGGTTTGTTATCTCGTAGACGCCGCGCAGTCTGCGCACACCCAGTCCGCACCGCCCGTAGAAAATACAACTTCTGTCACATTAAACACAGGAATGCGAAATTCAAATTATGTTTTATTATCTACGGCCCAAGTGTATGCGACTCATAACAATGGTCATGATAAAATTGTGGTCAGATGTTTGATAGATAGTGCGTCTCAGAATAATTTAATAACTTTGAATTGTTGTAAGCGTTTGAACTTACCTATAGTTAAGCTACATAACTCGTCGTTACAGGGTGTTGGAATGTCCACGCAGTTAGTGCATGGCTACATACATATAACAATAGAATCGCGCGTTAATCCCGAAGATAAATATTATATTCATGCGTTAGTGGTAGATTGTATTACAGGTAAGCTACCCGCGAATTATATTGAATTAAATGACGACATGTCGTATATAAATAAATTACCACTAGCCGATTTAACTTGGAATGTGCCGGGAAATATTGACATTATTCTCGGCGCGCAACTTTTTCAATATATTTATTTAGGTAATATGATTGAGTCGGGCGGTCGCGCGCCTCCGGCTGTTTCGACTAGCTTCGGGTACGTACTAATGGGTAGTGCGGCAGGTCATTGTGACTCGTTTTCTCAATCTTCCTCGTTTACCGCGCTGACTAATGCTGACATTGAGTCGGGTTTACAGAAGTTCTTTTGAATTGAGGAAGTACCATTTTCACGGCTTATTAGTCCATCCGAAAAAGAGTGCGAAGATATTTTTTGTTCTTCCGTCACGTTTAAGGACAGTAGGTATTTTGTTGACCTACCCTTTTCGCGGAACCCCTCTGAGTTGGGCAATTCTCGTGCAGTCGCCCACCGCCGCCTGTTGGCCCTCGAGCGTAAATTTGCGCACGTGCCAACCCTACGCGAAAATTATAAGTAAAACCATCACCGTCGACTATATATCTCAGGGTTATTTATCGGAAGTACTCTGATTCTGAATTAACAGAACAGGGCTATTACATACCGCACCACGCGGTCATTGGAGGCCAGACAAAGATAGTATTTCGTGTAGTTTTGGACGCCAGCGCTAAGACGCACTCAGGGTTGTCACTCCAATGACATTTTACATGTATCGGACCTAATTTACAGGCCGACTTATTTTTTGTTATTAACGCCTTGAATTTTCGTACGTTTTCCCATAGCTATGACCGCAGATATTAAACAGATGTTTTTAAGAATCAGGTGTTAATCCGCATCACCGCGAATACTTGCGAATTTTATTCCGCTCAGCAATAAGAATGGAGCCTATTCGCACCCTTTAGCATTTCAACCGCGTGCCTTTTTTGGGACCTTGGCGTCTAGTTCCTTGCCAGCCGGCATGCGCACTGCAACTACGCCATCTGGCGTGTGAGCATAGCGACCGCTTTCGGACGCATCCAAATTGGTAGAAACCCAGTTTTATATGGATGATTATGTTTATTCTGTTCCTGATGAACAAACCGCTATAAAGTTGTCACACAACTTAATTGATTTATTCGGTAAATTAGGTTCCTTCGACCTTGTCGAATGGGCTGCAAGCAATTCACCCGCTTTGTTAGAGACCCTCACTGCGTCTCCACCGCTTATCAGTTAATTTTCTGGTATGGATAACAATATTCACAATTTTAAAATCCTTGGTTTAACCTGGGAGCCACTGAAGATGTTTTCTTTGACAACCAACCCAGTGGACGTGGTAAATGTACAAAACACACCATTTTATCATTAATTGCTCGCTTATTCGACGTACTTGACACTTGTAGCACCGGTCGTTTTGTACGCTAAAATACTTATTAAAGAACTTTGGTTAGCCAAGATAGATTGGGATGAAATGTACCTCCATAGCCAATCATGGAGCCGCTTCACTGCTTTGGCACGGGATTTTCCCGCACTATCTTCTCTTAAAATTCCACACGTCACTGTTGGAGTTTTTTGCAAGAATCTATCGTAAAACATTGTTGCCAGCCTTTTGTGATGCTAGCTTTAGTGGTTATGGTTGCTGTGTATATTTACACATTTCTGATACTCAAGGTAATATAACGGTCCGCCTTCTTTGTGCGAAATCCAAGGTTTTCCCCCGCTAAGTAACACAACGCACTAGCTCGATTAGAACTCGTTGCTGCTTTATTGCTGTCTAAGCTTGTTAGGGTTGTCAGAGAGAAGCTTTCTGCCCGCATTCCCTGTATTGCCCGGTACTTATGCGTTTTCGGATTCCACCTATTGCGCTCTCGTGGATCCATTCACTGCCCCTCATAGGTGGTCTATATTTGTTGTTAGCAACCCGTATTTGCAAAAATTCAAGGGAAAATTTACCTGCCGCTTGTTTTAATCACGTATCAGGGAAAGAGAATCCTAGCGATTGTCTTTCGTGGCATGCCTGCCTTCGGAGTATAGTGCCATTCCTTGTATTATAACGGCCGTCCTGGCTTCGTCAGCCTGTAAATAGTTGGCCATTAAAATTTGTTCCGACGGAATGTGAAGCAATACGGAACTGAAATCTAAAACCTTCATTGTTGAGGCTTGCCGTGCGGAACCATCATATTATGGACACCTTAGTCAGCCGCGTGTGTTCATGGAGCAAATTATTACACGTATTTCTATATAATGTAAATTCACAAAAAGATTGAGGGTCGTAACGCTGTTGAAAATATTCAAACCGCTGAAAATTTCATTTATCAGAAATCGTTCAAAACATTCATTTTTCTACGGAATTAGATTTAATTAAATCTGGCAAACTTCCATCTAAAAGGTTGCGCAGTTTGTCCATATTTGTTGACGATCACGGAATCTTTGCGCATCGGAAGGCCGACTTTCCAAATCGGACTCTACCCTCATGAAGCGCAGCGTATCCCGCTTTGTTACCTAAACGCGCCCGCATAGTTGATTTAATTACCTCGATCATTACCATAACACTTATTGCCATACAGGTCCTGGGCTGTTAATTAATGTCCATCATAAGGCAGCGATTTTGGATATTGATGGTAGGACAGTCATTCGCTCGCGTGTGTCGCAATGTAATACTTGCTTTCGCATTGCTAAGCCTACTCACCCGACACCCAGAATGGCTGATCTGCCTGAGTCTGCTCATATCGCGTGCGTGATGCTAAAGCCTTTAACCCACATGCATACCGAAGGTGATTCCAGCGGGTCGGGTCTATTGCATACATACCATGCGTCGCCGAGGCCAACGCTCGCTGAAGGTCTACATTTGCTTGTTCATATGTCTAATCTTACACTAAGGCTATTCATATAGGAATTAGTTCTTCGGATCTCACATCCAGCTTTTCAAGCTTCTTTGCAGCTTTAAAGAGATTTATGTTTATGTCCCGCCGTGGTCCAGTGTCTGTCATGTACTCGGACAACGGGACCGAATTTCGTTGGTGCTGAGCCCAGGCTGAACGAAATCTACTCTTTTTTATTAAACTCGCGCATTCAGTCCGACATTAAAGAAGAACTCTGAAATGTCGGTAACTGAGTGTTATCACGCGTTTACCGCCCCTGCGCCCCGCACTTCGAGGAATTTGGGAGTCCAACGTCAAAAGTATCAAAGCGCACTTGTACTAGTGATAGGAAAGCAGCTTCTCACTTATCGAGGAGCTCTTAACTTTGTGTCCTCATGTACAGATAAGAATGTCTTTTGAACGTGTTTGCCCTTTAGTGTTGTATCATCTGATCCGCATCCTGACGTTCTCACGCCGGCTTGATTTTTTATGTCCAGTCCTGATTACTATATTTACCTTCTTCTGAATTGACAGAGGAAAGTATGAATTTGACAAAGCGTAAAAAACTTTTGGATCAACTCGTGTTACTCATATTGGAAAAAATGGCGTATTGAATACCTGCATACGCTGCAAGTCCGTCAGAAATGGTGCACTCACGATCGTCCCTTATAGAGATAGGTACTGCTCGTTCTCTTGGTCAAGTAACAATAACGTACCGCCCTTGAGCTTGGCTTCATTAGGTGTCATAAAGGAGGTGTTTCTGACCTGGATCGGTATAATTCGCGTTGCTTTAGTCAAGACTGTGTCAAGGCACATATAAGCGTCCTCCATCACAAAGCTGTATCCTTTGTCACCCAATAGTCAGGCGCAATTTAATCAAACCGCAACTTAATCAAACCGCAATTTAATCAAACCTGCAATTTAATCAAACCGCAATTTAATTAAACCGCTTATTTAATCATAATTTCTACCTGTAGATATCGATTCGCTGATATTCTCAGATCCGCTATTACCTCTAATCTATCCACCTAGCTTAATCTATCTTATCGTATCTTAATCTATCCACCTAGCTTCTTGTCTATATTTTAATTTCGAAAGCTCTGGACCTTTCAAGGCGGGGAGCGGGGAGTTTATGTTGAGGCCTTCAGACCTCCAATTTTATAATTTTATATAATTTCTTTTTTTCTCTTTCTCAATTCGAAAATAACAAAGGCACCTTGGTATCGCTGTCCCTTTAGCAAGCAAATGAGAGACCGAGATGGAGGTCTACTTCTGCGCCTCGTAGGGGCAATCCGCATCGCCAATGATCGCAATTCAGTCTCGTTTCGTATGTCATTGAGGATTGCGTGTGTGTCCGCGCCTCCAGTGCGGCGCGCGCTCCTTACGAGATTCTAAGATCTTCCAGAATATTCTTGTCACTGCTGTACTCCGAAGAAAACTGGTAGTGATCACCACCGGAGTAGCCTCAAACTCATCGCGAGCAAGGTAAGCGATTCTCAATCGAGCCCCGTCAAGTTGCCGAATTGTTGAAATCTTCCCGCGCCCTTTATACACATGTATCATAGGCCGTTTAACCGAAGTCTCATCCGAGTCTTAGGTATATCTTTGAGTCCTCATACTGGCACAATTTAAGGAGTCAACCTATTTACACGCTGCTACGGTTGCCACGCCTGATGCCTATTTCGATAACAGTGAAAACTAAAAAATACGTTCAGTAGTTTTTTGAGTTTATTACCCAACAGAGATACGTAGCACGCTAGCGGGGACAGCCCAGGGCACAGCCCCGCAAATAAATATGTTTCAGCACGGTCCACCTAGCCGGGGCGGGTAGCTTGTATACATCAAACGACTCACCATTCTGATGGCTCATAATCTGCAATAATAATAACGAGTCTTCAGGTTTCTATTGACCGTATTTTTTTCTTTATATTAATTCTTCTATATATACCTACAGATAGACCAATTATAATTTTTCATACGTATAGATTCAGATAAACGTCTGTTTTACTACATCCCTGCGGATTTAGAAACAGTTGCGCAAAGATCGCAATTCAGTTCGGTCATTCCTTAAGTCAGTTAGTGAAGCAAAATCCGCGAAACAAACTTAGAATTGAGTTCCCTATCTCCGGTTAGAGCAAGTTAACGTTGACAGACGGGTTTGTTTTCTGACCAACATTGGACATTTTCAAAAGGTCCAATTTTTATATAGCTTGTATTGTGTTTGTAAAATTGAAACTAAACGTTTTTGCCGGACCACCATCGCTGTCTTATGTTCAAATGGCTGTATTTCTTTGGAAGTCTAATGGGATCATATTTTGTTAAAAAGGACATGAAAAAAAAAAATATATTTTTGCTACACCACACGATTATAAAAAAGGATCTTGCATCTCTAGTATTGAAATAACTAGAAAACTGATGTCTTTATTCACAAGTTGTAAATAAACAGGGGAGCGTATCGTGGAGGCCTTACAGGAAATAGGGAAGGTTTTGCAGGGCAATGTTCACGATCTCACCTTGGTCAACTGGATGGGACCTCCCTCGAGTGGCGGCCGAACTGATAGTAGGTGAAGATTCCGGGTGAACACTGACACTATAAGAAGTCTTTACAGTTGAGAAACACAAGACAACGAGTCTCGTAGCTAAATTAGAATGTATTTTACGTAAGAAGCGACCTCGCGATTGCCGCCATGAAGCACCGCACCGCACGGTGGTTTCCCCATACGTCATAAATAAATAAAAACAATTATAAAAATACCCACATTGAGTGTTTGATCAAGTAACTACAATATCCAAACAAGATAAAATGCAAAAATAATTAGATTTTTATTTACCCTCATTTCAATATTTTCATCGAAAGTATCAGTTATTCTGACGCATGAATCCGTGCTATTTGAAGGCGATGCACTTTTACTCGTTATTGAGTCGTTATTAGATTTAATGACGCTGAAAGGTTTATTACCAGCGTTGGTGATCTGATTTATAATGAAAAATCAAGGTCAAGGTATGTACTTTTTTCTCCTGATATTTACATTATTAAAAATATTATTATATTGCTGGCGTAGCGGTGAATTGCTGCGAGCGCGAACGCTTATAAACTAAGAGAAAAATATTGGCTGGCAATTTCTCGTTAAGTTTTACTATATTGCACTCGTAATTTGACTCACATCATGGAAACTTACATGATTATTTCAGATTATATGCTTTTATGTTTAGGAGATAATAAATTTTACCAGTCAATTTCACAACTTTTTAATATATGGGTGCTACGCCAAGATTCATTTGTCGTAAGCAAATTTTTACTAACCCGGAGATTAATAAAATATATTTACCATATTTAATATTTTTTAATATTTTTTTTGTTACTATTTACCTAAATAAAATGTATACAAAAATATTAATTAATATTAATATTTGGACCTCCAAGCTGCGAAAAAGTGCGTATTCAGGCACATGATTATATTTGATATTTGGGTTGAATTATAACAACCAGGGGCTGGGCTCTATATATGGACTGTGTGAAGCGTGTTCCAGAAAGGAAGGTAGAGGCCAACTTACCAGTTGAAAAATAAGGATATTTTGAACTTAGGTATAACTTAATAGGCGTGTTTTTTACTTTTATGTATCAAAAGATAAAAAGTTAGTTTAGAAGAATATCATAACCTATAATCCAAATTTCTAGAAAGTCAAAACTACATAATAGCTTAATGTTTGCACTCTTGGATCTCGATTTTTCGAGTTTTTTATTCATTTCTCTTACACTGGCTCGATATAAAAAATGAGGCAGGTAAGGGGACGTAAGCTAATCAAAGACTCTGTCGCTAATAAAAACGATAGTTCAATGATCTCAATTCCAGAGAAAAATTGGTATTATTGTTGATAAAACTAAACAAGCGACGAAGTAGCACTCTCTAATGATGGAAACACGGGATTTTTTTTTTTAGAAAAATACTATGATGACTTCTGAAATGATAGAAAATAGATAAAATTTGATTTGATATCACGTTGTGCTGTAGTTTGATGTAAGTTTTTAGTTTACATTTATACGTTATTATTGTGATATAAAAATATTTACATGCTAGCGCCTCGCTCCGCTTCGCTCGGGGTACATACTTTAAATTATAGCCAATGTTAGTTTTAAGGGTCATAAGGTAGCTTTCTATTGGTGAAAGAATTTTTGAAATCGGTTCAACGGTGAATTGTTCCGAAGATTATCCCCTCAAATTATCCCTAAAACGTCACAAACATATAATCACTCTCTTTATTATAGATATTTAAGTGTTGTGATTAGTGTTATGACTAAATAAATATGCAAAATGCCTGCCTACATATGTTTGCCATTAGTAAGATGTATTACGTTGTTTAAATTTTGTTTTAAATAAAATTTTATGTTGTTGCAATATTTTTTATTTACCTACTTCGCAGATTTGTTACAACTTGTCATTGAGAAAAGTGTACTTAAACAATGATAATTTATATTGTGTTTCACTTTATTTTATGCATTCATTATCTTGAAAATGAATATTAAATGTATTCTAAAACAAAATACAACGGAGTTTAGTAAGTGTTTTAAGTATTTTTGACGCACCTTAGTATGGACGGGGAACCAGTGTGCACCGTTCGATTTTGACAGTCTGACTGACAGTTCCAGTGCGCGAAGTTTGAAAGAATCGTGCAATGAAGTTGACGTTTCGTGTCGCAAAATTTTTATTTTAAGGCAACAGGAGTTGGAAGGTTTTAGAAAAGCGAGAACAAATAATAATCACTATTTTAATATTTAATAATAATAATTATTATAGCTAATATATAATATTTCTAATCTGTTTTTCTTGAACGTTGACTTTTAGAAACGAAGCGAGAAATTCTACGAATCACTTTTACTTTTAATATCTACCTGTAAAAAGGCAATGAAAATTCATTGTTTAAGTATTCGCTCATTATTACTTGATATGTTTTACGTCGAGAGCTTTCAAATACACACTCACTATTGATCATCAGCTACCGAATTGATATATGGAATCGGACGCCTTTATCCGAATAATTATTGATCAATTAATGATTTTAATCAATATCGGTTGTGCAAAAGTGTCAATTTATATACCTAGTTAGGTCAGCAATACCTACGATTATATTGCTAAGCGAAAATCCTATTAATAAAATTCGCCACAGTATTACAGCTGTTGTAGAAATACATACAGCAGGGTAATTTATCATGCAGTCGACTCAAAATTTCATACCCACCAACTACGCAATGATACGGCGGCTTTTTAGGGTCATCGTACCTCAAAAGACAAAAACGGAACCCTTATAAGACCATTTTATTATTCGCACGTGTCAAATGGAATACATAAAGTGATTCAGCTGAAAACAATTACATTTTTACATCACCGACCTTCAAGCGCAAATTTTATCAAGAATGAATATAAAGTTGCTTGTAGGTGGCCTCAAGTGATACGTAAGTTATGAAATTTAGATTTGCGACGAGCACTGTGTGAAATATTACCTCTATGTTTGTTTCAGGTTCGTGGTTAGCATTTTCTTGCTCCTCTCGTCAAGGTTGCAAGGTCGACCCTTACACCTTGGCTGAGTTTTTAATCAACAGTCATTGATTTTTTATTCAAAAAGTCAAATACGTTTGTTTGATTATTTAGTTTTTGAGCTTTAAACTTGTGTCTTTTTTGAAACGAAGTACTTTTACTAAGTAAAAGAAATTTCTTCATTTTTGTTCAGATCTGATTTTTCATCTAGCGATGAGAAAAGTTTCAGTGGGTTGAAAGGTATTAAGTGGAACCTAGCCATGTTAGTACTTAAGTATATTAATTCTGTGGCCATGTAACGCTTGTGTTAAATCTTAAGTCTTAAGTCTCTATGTGGCAAGTAGGTACACTAGCTTTTTTTTTCAGTAGATATATATTTTTAAATAGTTTGCTCGTTTTGTCAAGCTTATTTAAAATTAATATTTGATGATTTTGATCTCATTTTCCTATACACATTTTACTTTTATAATTCCTCTCTATATACAATTCCATATTACATAATATTGAGTATTAACAATTTCTGGTAATTTCAATTACCACGTCAGTATTGCCTAAATTATTACCAAGGCCTCAAAATTACTCCCATATCTAAATTACGCGAGCTCTGGATAATCATTGCAGTAATACACCTCACCATTGATCACCCACGAATTGATATATGGAATCGGACGCCTTTATCCGAATTAATTTATTGATCGAATTAATGATTTTAATCCTCCCATCGGCCGTGGTGCAAAATTATTAATTTATATACCTAGTTACTACTTAATTTCTACTATAGATACCCAACTGCATAACTATATAGATTTTAAAATGTACATGTAAATGCTTAAATGTAAAATAACACGTACCTACCTCTCTATATTTTGCTCTTGAGACATCCACAATACCCAAATCCAAATCGTATTTAAGTGAGTGTCGTTGAGTGTATGGTAGTTATCATCATCGACCACCACTTGCTTCCGGCGAAAGAAAAACATCGAGAGAATCCAGTCGATGATTATCAAAGCTAGTGTCAAATGGAAACGCAACCTTGCAATGACATAGGTACCCAGTGAACAAATCTAGTGGTTGTGTGCAGTGTTTCATCTGATGATAACGTGAATGATGACACGACCTTAATCATGAGTACCTAATACGACTACGATGGACCTAAAGGGGATGGGAATAAATTGGAATGAGGTAAGTAGGTATCCAAATTGGTATCCATGGATGATCTTACTTAATATTATGGCGTTTGCAATACGAGTGATGAGTGGCGATAATAACAAATGAAACCTCGGTTAATTAGCACGATGCGGTAATTACACTCCAGGTTAATTAGCACAATCACGGTAATTAATTGCAGAAATCTTTGTCACAGTAATCAATACGAGAATTCGTCCATTGTATTTTTTTAAGTTCAATCAAATCGATCCATTGTAAGTGTTTTGCTCCAATCAAATTGATCCATTAAACTATAGACTTGTTCTTTAGACTTCGTTTCGTTTTTTCAGGGATTTTTGTTTAATAAACTTTTATATGCCAGTAATTTTTGTACGCTTTTTGTGTTGTGAGAAACGTAGGCAGGCATGACGGAACACTTGCACTTTTTCATCTTGTAGCTTTTATTACCTCTTCTATGTACCGCCTATCTACGGACCCAGGGGTCTCGACTCCGAAAGGTATAAAATAGTACCTACTCCAAGCCCAGACCACGATCTTTAATTTAATGGCTATTTAATTGATCAATTTACGATTTGCATACATGTTGTATCTACTATTTTGCAGTTTACGGTTCACGCACCTGCTAAATGATATCGCGCAAATTCATACCTACGAAAAATGGCATATGCAATGTTGTAACATTGCGTGTGTGTTTGTTTCAGGTGGCAGGCGTTGTCGGCTGAGTTTGATGTTCTGGGCCGAGCTGATGTTCTTGGCTTGCGTCTTCTTCCTGTGCTTTGCGTCTTTGTACATACTCCAACTATTGTACCATGGGTAAGTACATAAACAACAAGCCAATTATTAAAATAAAAAACACGACTGATAAGATTTTAGCTTAAAAAATACATACAAACATATAAGTTATATACATACATTTTGAAATCGTCCTTTAAAAGCTTCCTTCAATTTGATACCCCACTCGATAAGATTGAATCTTATTTGATTTTTTTGGTCTGCTATTTATCGCATATAATCCACCTTATATTTGTTTTTATAATGACGTCATATAGCCTATGCTCACTCAAGGAGGAATGCAAGGAATCTGAAAAATACCTCTCACATCAAAATCTGTTAAGCCGTTCAGGACTTATGGCGGAATAAAGAAACTTACATACATACACTTGTACATACTTATATACATGTATATACATGGAAAACATGAACACTTCTTTTTGGTCAGTCCTGTAAAACATAATATCGTTAAAAACTAGGTTTGGTCATTTGTTATTAATTAATCGTAAAAACTCTGATTGTCTGCCAACAATTTTGTTATTTCTTGAACTTGATTTCAAGCAAAGCAATTTCTTCTGTTTCGTACATTGCAATTCAGGTGCAACTCGTGCCATATGACATTGGTAATTTTAACTGATGTCTGCTAAAATAGATAGCGGTAGGTACTAAAAATAATGTATGTAGGTAGAGTCTGTGTAAAAAAACAAAAAAACAAAAGTTCTAATTCTTTCTTACACTTGCATAAGCAATATTATCTGATAGATAAACTTGAGCAGAGACTGTTAATTGAGTACTCTAATCAATGTGACAAACATTTCGAATAAATAGGGTAAGTGGAAGTTATAGGTATGAAAAACATGTGTCTTGCTTGCTGCACACTTACTTCTATATGAGATCCGAGACATGTAAAATTCTTAGTACAGTCTACAATATGTAGACATACAGATATAGACGATTAGATATACATTTAGTAAGAACTTAGATTTAATAATTTGTTTAACTAAGTTATAATTAAGCCTCTGAAACAAAGCTAAACACAGAACAAAGACAAACACATTGCGTAGGCACGGTTCGAAAAATAAATAACAAAACAATAGGTAGTTGGACAAAGGAAACTAAATAGTTAAATTAAACAAGAAATAAGGTTGATATTTTCATGGTAATTGTCACCGATACCTTACTGGCTTTAAATCATTGGCGCTCTGACAGTACCATCGTTTATTCGAAGTGCCAATGAAATGTTAACGTTTTTCTCATACAATAAGTTTAATGGTCTGCCGATAGCTAAATTGGTTTAACGACAAAAGTGCGGCAATCATAGAGCAATGGACTTTACGGAGGAGAAGCCATAGCGATACGTTTCCATTCAAATCTTTCTGGCATTTTTTGCGGGGGAGGGAAATTCACGCAAGCGCTGTTCGGTACACACATACATAATGAAAATCTGTAATTACGACAATTAGCGACACCACATATGTGAAAAATAAGATACATTGACACGTTACAACATACAACAATTTAAACTATACCTGTCACCACCCGTCAGAGTTTATCGTGTACTACAGGACTATAAACACACAATGATAAGCACAAGTAACATCACTAATTTGACTTTGTTTTCAAGCGTAGTGAATGGCAAAAAAGTAATTCTGCATTATCGATGAATTATAAATTATCGAATTTCTCGGGCCTTTCAACTATATAATCAATAGCTTTGTACTAAAATCTGTGGAGTGGTTTAGCCGTGAGTAAAAGTATTAGTACTTCGCATTTATAATATTTATTCCTAAGGAGGTATGGAAATATGGATACGTTCTTATCGAATGACATCACCCGGGCTCTAGCAGTAATTCCGTGCATTTTTTATAGGCGACTTTAGTGGTTCTATCTGATGTCTGACTCGGAAGAACGTGCACTTTCGCAAAACGTACACTTGAACGAAAAGGTGGATTTCGCAATTGGTGCACTTCGCAGGGTGTGCACTTTGCAATTAGCATAATCCTAACTATATATTATAAATGCGAAAGTGAGTTGTTTGTTACTTTTGACACTTTATCTACATTGTGATTATTTCTACAATCTTTCTCGAATTTTCGCATACACATAGCTGGAAATACGGAGAATAGACATAGGTACCTTTCATCCCGAAAGAGAATAAGTTCCTGGGAAATCCACACGGAGAAGCCGCGGCGAAAGCTAGTAATAAATAAAATCAGAGTTGCAAAGTTATCACGTTTATTGATAATGACTAAGACAAGAAAGGAATACTTTATAAAATTTAAATTATCTAAATATGACATCTAACTATTTCTAGTAATTTTCTAAGATACATCACTTTCTTGTTCATCCGACGGGATCTTACACCATTCGTGGTGAAATCAGATACCATAATGAGCTAAACAAACGGGACTTGTCTTTTTGGCATCCCAGGTTTGCTAGTTGTTGCACAAGTTTTTCCATACATTCAAGTAGGTATTTTTAGGAAAGCTTGTAAAAATAAGAAAATACACGTTTAGCAAATGGTACAACAATTTAGAATTTACTATACCTATCGCAGCTTATCGATGTAACAGGACTACATACACAACTGTAAGCAATAGATGTCCTAGACATCATCAATCTAGATGTTGGACGGAATTATCACTCTCGACAAATCCAAAGCCGAGAAAGACCGACTGATGTTGGTAAACAAATCCAACAATTGACATTGTAATAAAATGTATGAATTTTTGTTTCATAATCATATGATAAGAATTACCACTAGAAATGTAACACCATCTTTCTGTAAAATAGATGTCCCAGACCTCTTTTTTGCAGCACAAAATTCGAACAATTCGGAATTCTTTCGGCATTTAAGTTTGAAATTGCAGCCTACATGTGTCATTCACACTGACTGATGGATTCTGTCTAGCGAAAAGTCCGAATACAAATAGTTTTTATAAATCGTTATAAACGCCTCAAGTCCACCTGGACTCACCTAAGCTTAAGTGTTGCCAGAGGAAAGATATCTATGGCGCCTCCCTTCCAGCCGCGCGCGGAAGTCCTTGTTGCTCGAAGGCGGCAATGGAATATAAACGCTAGTGCAATGATTTATGTTTTGATTTCATGCGACTTTTGTTCAATAGTGACCCTTCTGTACGATAGTATTATTACTGAATCTGTGGCGGTACAAACTTTGCTTAATTCTGCCTGAATATAATAAAGCCTTGTGGTACGTGTCCCGTGGAGAAGGTACGTGTGCCAATTACGGGACGCTCAATTCATTACGCAGTGGAAATTTGCATTTTTTTTTCAGAAATATTTATAAGATAACGTCTGTCCCAGTGTCTGTCTGCAATCAACTTTTTAACAAAAAATTCACTTTATTTAGCAAATTAAACTTCAAAAATTTACTACAAAGTCAACTGTCACGAAATCTGCGCTTTATCTAACGTCCAGTTTAATAGTGTTGATTCGACAACTTTCGCTAGATGGCGGCATGGCAGTCGTAGAGTGACAGTGTTATAGATTTACAGACACCCAGATACACACAGACACTTCAAACTTATCACCCTTCTTTTTGCGTGGGGGGTTAAAAATCGGTCGGCACGTGCCTCCAGGCTGTTAAATTTAATATTACAAGTTAGAAAATAAACACATCAAGTGCCCCAAGTTGGGCTCACGTAGTTAGCATAGTCTAGTATAAGTTTTCCTTACTGTAGCTAGTGGCTTTGAAACTTATGCGGTTTGTGACGCATTATGAACTTTCAAAATATTCTACTAACTTACCCCAGTTTCTAAAGAGAGCGTAAACATGTGACGGGTGGTAGGTTGAAATATTTACTCAGTGACTCGTTTTGAGTAAAAGGCTTATATATGTAAATATGAATTGTTAAGAAGAGCTATGATTTCAAACTCTGTAGCCTAAACACATTACATAAGAAACGAGACAGTTTACAATACGAGATTCTGGTCATTACAACCAGTATTTTAGTTTTGATCTTCTTACCCACCTTTAGAAAGCCAGTGTCCAAGTATAAACACTAAAAGAAGTAAATACGAAAATGTTATAAGGAGATTAATATATGTAACAAGGATTAGTATCTAAAATTATGTAATAATTCAATAATTCCCAGAGATATCTCATCATCCGGCAACCGTGAGACTTATTTCGCGCCGGATCTAATTTACTTTTCCCGAATTAGATTCTGTAATGATCATTTCGTTATTTCGTTTACGAGGATTCCGTAGTAATACCTAATAACCACCACGGGCGTGCAGAATATAAAATATTTTTGGAGGGTGCACCATACTTTATTTTTTGGATATTGAATAACACTGAGGTTCGCTTAGTGTATTTTTCTTTGACTGAGGTGAAACGCTCGGTATCGTAAGGGTCGAGCCAACGGAGTAAGAGATACATAACATCATCACGTTTTTACCCCTCGGGGTAGACAGGGACAGTCGTGAGACTCAAAGACCACGTTTAGCTCGATTGTGGGTTTATTGGTCGAATTGAGATTCCCTTGACTGACGAGGTATACGTCTACTAGTTGGCACATTCTATTTTTTTCTTTTGCTTCTATACCACCATGGAAGACATCTCGCCTTGATGAATGTCACTCTTAGCCCGGTCGATCAGTCAAGTGTATGTACGAAGCTCTAGACTAGGAGGTGTGTCCAGTCCACGGCGGCCGCGGGAACCGCTGCGGGCCCGGTTTGCAACCGAAGAGCAACACTCTAAATTCGAAACTACGTGTCTGGTTACGATAATGACTACAAGCTCCATCGGATTCTCAATCACAAATCGTTAAGCTCAATCATGCTTGACGTCATGAGCGTCGAACCCGAAGCCCCCGATTACAATACTGTTTTTCTTTACATTCCAGGTCGACAGGCCGTCACCGCGTCTGGGCCAGCCTACTCTTGGCTGCTCTCAGTATGCTGGCCAAGGAGACTGGGCTCACCGTGCTGCTGTTCAACATCGCCTTCGACCTGTACCGCTGTTGGAGTCCACTCTCCAGGTATGATGTCACTGAGCTAGCAAAGTAGAATCAGTGAAGCGTTTCGTTCACAGATATTGTCGGATTAGGTACTGATTTAGTGGATTTCCTACACTGAACATTTCTCCCACAACAATCTTTCAATTAAGCGAGCTGTGGCCGATTCTTTTTCAATCCACCAAATTAGAAATTTTTACTTATTTTTGATACCTAATTATCCTTCCTTGTTAACACTTGTGTGCTTCTTTGGCTGATGCGGAATTTGTGCGTTTATTTTATTTAACTTAGGAATTTGGTTTGTGTCTATTTGTGAAAACTTTTAAATGGCTTTTGTCCTTATTTATTTATTGTTAATGTTTTGTTGAAATTGTAAGCTGTAAGTTCTCCGTTGAGATAAAATAAATAAAATAAACATCATCACAAATTTAAGAGCAAGGCTCTTGTCTGTGTAGTTCCTTTCATTTTCTCTCTCCATTTTCACTTTCCATCATGTATCCATACTAATATTATAAATGCGAAAGTTTGGATGTGAATTTGTGAGTTTGTGAGTTTGTGAATTTGTGAGTTTGTGAGTTTGTGAGGATGTTTGTTACTCAATCACGCAAAATCTACTGGACGGATTTCGATGAAATTTGGTACAGAGGTAGATAATGACCTGGAATAGCACATAGGCTACTTTTTATCCCGGGAAAAAGCACTGTTCCCGTGGGAAATTCACGCGGGGCGAAGCCGCGGGCAAAAGCTAGTCCCAAATAAAGGAAAAAGTGAGCGTCGCGTCGGGTCATATCAAGAAGTATAACGGGCAATGGAGTCTCCATCATCAGAAGAATAATAATGTGCCCTACTGTAATTTCAGAATAACAGCAGCGATAAAATGCCGTTGGAGAGACAGCACGTGGGGGCGTGTGGCGCGGCTGCTCACTGCCCTAGCGGTGCTGGTCGGCGTCAGACTAGCGCTGCTGCAGGGATCGCTGCCGGCCTTCTCCCCGCAGGACAACCCGCCGGCTTTCCACTCATCTTTTATCGTCAGGTGCAGTCTTCAACCTCAACCTCTTATTGCCTTTTACCTTGAAGATTTTGACAGCACTTATAAAGGATATGTACTTTATGTTTGCTTTTCTTTGTGGGTTTGATTGATGCTTCTCCTGAATATATCTTAAGTCCGGCAAGTAGATTTTAGTAATCGAGTTCCAAACATACACATCCAAACCAAACCTTCTCATTTATAACTCTGCCCCAGCCTAGCCCTTTAGACATGACGTAGCTAACAACTCCTAGACTTTATCCTACTATAAATTGGCGGCTTTATAATTTGATTAAAATTTAAAAAAATTAAATTAAATAAAAAAATTAAATTTATTTTTTAAAATTTTGCGGCTTTATCTTAAAATACTTCACTTTGAATTCCTTTAAACAGTAGATGCCTTTTATAATATCAATTAGCAAGCCATCGCTAAGACTTGCTAATTGATATTATAAATAAGACGTCCCACGCAACAAAATATTCACGTCTTAATCTATAGGAGTCTCTAATTTCTTCATGGCTAAATTGAGACAAGATCTGCAATCAGACAGTTATAAGACAAAATAGCTATTCATAGCGGTTTGGACAGATATTTTTACTTTGAACATAAACCCATGCATCTCTTAAAAAAAGAAAATATCTTTAAGTCCCTATTTTTAGGTTGATGACCTTCTGCTACCTGGCGGCGTTCAACTGGTGGTTGCTGCTATGTCCCTGGTGGCTGAGCCACGACTGGCAGATGGGCTCCATACCGCTGATCACCGGCGCCTGGGACCCTCGCAACTTACTCACTTGCGCCGCTATCTTCACACTAGTCACGCTCTCCTACCGATGTCTTCTGGATTTAGAGGTAGACTCAGTAATCTAAACCTAGCTTTGTTCATTTGGAACTCTGAAATGCATTAACCAATAGACATGTGAGAAAAACCCTGTTAGCAATCATTTCAAGTTTCTTCATTCATTGGTTTCGTCAGTCAGTCAGCATCTACTTTTGTACATAGAAAGAAATATGTTTTTATTTTCCAGTACCAAAGACATACGCCTGTGGCAGTGGGTCTATTGTTGCTGGTGATACCATACCTGCCTGCCTCCAACCTGCTGGTCACTGTCGGCTTCGTGGTTGCTGAGAGAGTCCTTTATATACCCAGGTAAGAGGTAGTTATCAAGTGGTTAACACTGGCAACGTTAATAGTGCTATACTATACCTATACAACATCAATTTCACACATAAGCAGATAGGTCACACAATATCATCAAAAGACTGTGTTGTATTTATATGAGTCAGATTGGTCTAATAATGCACGAGTAATAAAAGCTGTTGAGAATTATTGTTCTCAGAATAATTCTCAACAGCTTTTATTACTCGTGCATTTTTTCTAACAGTTAAGTGTTACTTTTGTTTATTTAAATAGTACTAACGTTATTAGTAAGCAAGTTTCGATATCTATATGCGAAAACCTATTAAATGTGTTTGCATGGAAACTGTATAGTTTTCCAAAGAAAACAAAATAAAATAAAAATAATATAACTGGTAGCATTCAAACCTGTATACCTTTATCCTGAACTTAATTACTACCTACTACCAAAAGTGTATTTCTTGATGGACCAAATTAACATGTTAAAAAGTTGCAATTGATATTTCAGTATCGGCTCAGTGATCCTTACGGCATACGGCATAGAGCTGCTGTGGCGTCGGGCAAACTCCCGCTGGCTGCTGTTCCTTGCAGCGGCATCTTTAGTGGCGTCAGGAGTCGCCAGGACCCATCTGCGGAACCGTGATTGGAGGACCAGGGAAACGTTGCTCAGGTTAATTTTGAGAGAAAATGTTGTAGTGAACTTGGTGACGCTTTTTAGTATCTAGTAACCAGTGAACATTAGATTTGCCATGGCCCTGGCTTTCAATTTTCCGATCATGGGCTTCTTATCGACTTGATATTTGATAAATTGTAAGTAAGATTAGGTACATTTGTTAAATTTGATTTCGTAAAATAGCAACGTACTCCTCTTTATAATTTTTTTCTTTTTCTAGAGCCGACTTGGCAGTTCTTCCTCACAACGCGAAACTCCACTATAATTTCGCAAATTTCCTGAAGGACGTCGAACAGCAAGAAAGCGCTGTCAATCATTATAAAGAAGCACTCAAGTAAGATTTTCTTCTTATGATTAAAATTCTTGTTCAATTAAAATAAAATATAGGTAGACCTAAATATTTAATCCCTGATTCTGAAACTAAGTTGAATAAGTAGAAGTAACAAAATCCCACTTAAACAAGTTAAAGTCAAAGTCAAATCGTTTATTGCTTCCTTAATGTATGGTACAGGTATTTGCTTATAAATAGTAACAATTAAGGCATTAATTAAGCAATTAAGCATTTATTATTAAATTAATGCCTCAAAACATAATTTTTTTTCAGATTATGGCCTAGCTATGCTAGCGCCCACAACAACCTAGGAACGCTGGTGTCCGGCTGGAGTAGAGCGGAGCACCATTTTTTGCAAGCGCTGAAGTATAACCGGGACCATGTCAACGCGCACTACAACCTTGCCAAATTGTATAGGTGTGTACACAGTAAACACTGTAAAAAAAATAGCATGCAATAGAAAAATAGCATCTCTCGCATCGAGAGGTGCTATTTTTCTGCTGATTCATTGATGAATGAATTTCCAACACTTAGGTTATGCCAATTTAATTTTGAGATTCATAAAAAGGCCGTGTAGTTGATTTACCTACTATTTCTCCTGACTGATAAAAAAATAAACCTTCAGATGAATTTGTAAATTGATCTATGGTAATTATAATCAAATGTGATTTAATTCAACAACTTATACAATAACATAACGATTTTCAGGAAAAAGAACCGCATCAGCGAATCCCTGAAGATGCTTGAGCGATGCATCTCACTGGAGCCGCGGTTCATCCAGGCCTACCTGGAGATCCTGAACCTGACCGAGGAAGACGACAAACGAGCGATCTTGGACAAACTTGTGGAGCTAGAGCCAAACAATTGGGAGCATTATCTGCTGTACGGGAATTGGTTGAAAGATCGAGGTAATTGGTCCTGAATTCTAAGCTTTTATTTAGTTACGTCTTTATGACCGTCTTTAATCAAATATTTATCTACTCCGAGCTAAAGTTTAAATCTGATTATGATGCATAATTATTTTGATCAAAATCCTCAGAAATCTCAATGGAAAAAAAAGCAATAAAACACCACAGCGCCTTTGAATTCGCGAAGCTCGAAGCTTCATCGGAGCTCTCTTGATTTATCTATACATGGTCTTATTATAGAATAGTAGAGAAATGAGCATATGGGCTACCTGATGATATCTAAGCAATCACCGCAGTCCATGCACACCAGCAATCCAATAAAAATCACTGAGGCGTAACAGACTTATTCTTAAATTAACGTTTACCATAAGCATTTGTTATGAAACAAGGCTTAGTTGTTGTAAATCCTTTCACAGGACTACTTCCACTATCCCTGCAGTACTACTCAGTAGCCATGCGGCTGTCCTTCAGCGGGGACTCACCGAGCCACGAGCGAGGGAAGATCCTCTCCACGCGGGCAGCGTGTCTCGCTCACCGGAGCAGTGGACAAATAGCGAGGGTGCTGCAACTGCTCACCAGGTTACTTGTTATTTTTTTCTCTTCGTTCTTTTGAACTGCATTTTATGTGCATATATAGTTTTATTAAGGTTCAAATAAAAATGAAGTTTATGGAAATTGGGATTTCAGAAGCACTTTTTTTGCCATGATAGGAACTACTATACTACTATATACTAGATCATCGGAACTGCTAGGAAGACGCCTCAAGAAACTCAATATTCCGCATAGTTTTTTATCAAGTCTGAGGTGCATTTTCATGCTATCTGTGGTCTAATTCTCGTAACTATTAAAAGACGCTGCGATATCGTGGCAACTAGCAAAGTGTAAGCGGTAAGACAATGTAAGTATATTACAAAACTTTTGACTATTGTCGCACCACTCACACACTGCAAGTCACCACGACATCGCATCACTGTTCAGTAACTTACTATGTATATATATGTATTGTCCGTCCAGATGGCAGGCCGCGCGAGGCGGCGGGCAGCCGCGGCCGGCGCGCGCGCGCGCGGCGCGGGCGTGGCGCCTGCGCACGGAGCTGGCGGGCCGCGCCGCCGCGTATGCGCGCCCGCAGCCTCCTCAGCTGCAGGTACTAACCTAAATCAATTAGGTAGGTCTTATGATATATTGACGACCTCCGTGGCCTAACGGTTATCACGCCAGACTGCCACACCGGAGGTCCCGGGTTCGATCCCCGGTCAGGTCAAGATGGAAAATGATCTTTTTCAGATTGGCCTGGGTCTTGGATGTTTATCTATATATGTATTTGTCATAAAATATAGTATCGTTGAGTTAGTAGCCCATAACACAAGTCCCGAACTTACTTTGGGGCTAACTCAATCTGTGTGATTTGTCCGTCCGTAAAAAAAATATAGGTAGATAGACATATGATCTGAGCGACATTACAATGGGCAGTTGTTAAAATTCTGCATAGTAACAGGTAGTTTCAGTGGGTCGCCACCAATATGAGTTACCAGGTACCTAACTCAAAACCCTATATGGGTTTTGGGGAATTGGGTGAAATGGTCCCAGCATAAATGGACTGGATCAAACGTCTGGTGCTCGCGCTGGCGCCCCCATTTAGTCAATAATAATAATAATTAGTAGATAGACAGAGCTGTGGTCCTGAAATTATGCATTTTCATTTATCAAACTTGTCTTTTTAAACTTTTAATCGACTAGTATTTTGAACCATCACCTCCTCTTTCAGTGGTATTTTCCTCATAACTGAGAGTAGATGTCGCTATATCGAATAAATCACACACAACGACTATCTTGGCAATGTTATTGAAATGGTTTGCCTTCTCTATTTTACACACTAGCTGATAATCATAAGGATCCCCGCTTGCTCGTTTGCCGCCCTATGTTATTAAAAAAATCAAAGTGCAGATTTCCTCGTTGTTTTCCTTCATCAGAAGCAAGTGGTGGTTGATAAAAACTAACTTAAGATTAAGACTCAGATTGGTATGCGAATTCAGGTAGCCCGAGCAAGATTGAACCTGGTACCTTTGCAGCCGTAGGCGGGCGCCCTACCACTTGGCCACCACCGATCATTTTGAACCACAGGTTACTTAATAGGTATATGTGGAAATCCATAGAAAAGACCTATGTCCAGTAGTAGATTTCTGAAGATGAAGCTGAAAGATGATTAAACATATTTAAATCTATCATATTTGAATTATAATAACACTAATTTCAGACAACGTCAACATGTCTCCACCACAGCAAACTGGAAGTATCCGCGGGCGCCTACAGCAACGGCAAGCAACACGTAAACACCGATACAAGGACTCTCTTAGCCCAAAGTGACGTCCATCGTGACATAGACGCTTTAGTATCAAATAATGATAAAAATCATTGTCAAAACAGGGACTTGAAGAAAAGTATATCAATTCCCGCTCAATACAAACCGACACATAACAAGTCGGATACTGGCCACAAACAAAAAAGTTGCCCTTTGCATAAAAAGAAAAAAATAAAACAACCCGAGGCTTTCACGCCATTTGTTTCTGACCACTTGATAAAGACTTATTAGATTAGGTACCAGGTAAGTAATAATTCGAAAAAATGCATGCAATGCAAATTTTTCTGTCAATGTTAAAACCGTCTACTTAATATGTACCTTAATATTTTGTATTATAAATTTTATTTTATTATTCATTGAATTATATTGTGAACATATAGTAATATCTAGTAGCCTATTACATGGGATTTTCTGATGTTTCTTGTACTTATTACCTAATTTCGTTTCTTTATTTACATACTTTTTGTCGTTTATTATTTTAAACTATGTGCTTCTTCTTGTCATTTCATAAAAAGTAAAAAATCGTGAGTTATTATATTTTTATTGTAAATATTACTTAATATTGACAATTAAAGTGAAAAAGTTATAATTGTTTAATAATAGGTATAGCTAGTTGCTATAACGAATTTGTGCCACGATATGACTGCATGCATTGTTCAGTTGTTGATCCAAATAAAATAACAAATCTATCTGAATAGAAGACAACAACAAGTTAAAATACAAGTTATTAATTAATCCATCACCCACGGAGTTTATCGATAACGATTATCTAACAATTTGTTTTTAAACATTTGGTTTTTAATGTCTGTTCGATAAATTTTTATTATTTATTAGAGGAAACTTGATTGGTTCGTGTACTATTTAAGTTTAATATTGTTGTTTTTCTATGTAACTGTTTGTTTTCCAAATTAAAAATAAATAAATAAACAATACTTAAATACAATGCCCGCTGTTACATATTCGTTGATGAAGGATTAACAACTTGAAGATGATGTGTTGCTTTTTATACTTACATGTCTATCATAGTACAGAAAAATAAGGTTCAATTTTGATTTTTTAAATCATAATTTCAATGTCCTACATATACCGCCACTGTGGCACCTTGAATAATAGCCTATCTTATTGATAAAAGGCTGGTATTGCAAAACCCTGCACAAACACGTAACAATTTAACCAAATATTATTGATAACTATTGCTACCTAAACCAAAATAACAATGCAAGCAGTAGGTACTTACATAATGATATCTTACGACCTGAATATGAATACTAATTTATAAGCGTGTACATAATTGTAAATTAAATTAAGTAATGACATTAAATAATACCTATTATTATTCGCGTTGAATAAAGCTCATTTGAAGGTAATGACAAATGGTAACGTAATATTATCTGAAAAAAATTGTAGCAATACGATTTTGCATGTAAAAAGAAGCCAAACAGATTAAAAAGTTATGTATTATATAAAAATAACTTCAAGACAAAGTTGAAAACCAAAAAGTGAAGCAAGCCACAAATTAATCACTAAGTTGGATGTATAATAAAGGGTTAATTTGAATTTAGACCTATTTATTGATTTTTCCACATTTTTGTCCTTTATAACGCCTTAAATTTTATTTTACTTAAAAAAAATCCTGTTTCGTTACTCTGCTGGGCAAAGATCTTTCCAATGTCTGCAAAATTTAGCCTTAAAATAATTCAACAGTTATACGCATTTTAGTTAAAATCAGTATTAATTAGTTCAGTATTATTATAGACTAACTCCGCCAAACATTTTTTACTTACTATAATTTTAATTAAATCAGATACAAAAGACAATTATATAAATACGTTTATATTGCCTAGATGTAATATTTGTTTACGACACACAAATAAAATGAAATCATTGACATGAGATTGTTTTATTTCCAATCAAATTCGTTTACCTAACTGCATTACGAATCTTGCGACATTAAATTACATACTTCATTTGTTTGGTCATAGAAAAAGTTAACTAGATTTTGGTTAACCTGTCACTTCGTCGGCAACGCAAACTATCGCCTATTCTTCTATGTCATATTCATTTAGCAGAATGGCTAACAGTTTGCCCTTTAAAAATGTTATATTATACCTCAAAGTGGATTTTGAGAAAATTTTTGATACAGTTTCTATTAGGTAAGTATACAAAAATTATAAGAAATATATTAGGTTAGTTCTTAATATGGTATGAATACCTATGAAATACCTAAGTATTTTAATAGAGGACCGGACTGTTTTTCAAAAAGTGTCTAAAACGCATCGTCTTCGATATACATAAGTATAAAAAATATTATTTCGCAGTAAAAACCCTTTTTTATAGCAAAATCAATGAAAACTTATCATTAAATTAAAATTGCCGCACAAACGTCGCGAAATGTCAATTTGAAATGCGTGACGTCATTGGGTGGCAAATAAACAAAGTACCAACCAGATCTAAGTTTTTAAGGTTATGTTTTTTTAATTTCCACGTATTATATTCAAATAAATACTCGAGATGTCTTCACGTTTCGGAATTCAGAGGCACAAAAGTCTGGATTAGTTGCAAAGAAACTCCCGACCATTATAATATCAACGTTTAGGAGATTCCGATTGTCGGCTTTAATGTAACCTTTTTCCATTCTGTGTGAACTTCCAAAGTAAGGAATAACGTAGTGATTGTATACTCTTTTTTCTATTAATTAATTTAATCTTACAGAAACAAAAGTTAAACGTTAATACAAGAAAATTAACACACGGCAATGTCAAAGTTTTGTTGATAAACAAATTGGACGGACATTGCATTGCAGTGTTCCCAAGTGGAAAAATTGAAAATGTAACAGTAATATTTCAAAATGCTGTTTTACGACAAAAACATTACCGATTCATAGAAAAATATATTTTAATTATATTTTTAATATAATTATGTAAATCTGGGAGTAAAAAAAAGTTTATATGTTCGCGTATGCTAAAGCAATACGTGGATCCATGCTTAAAATTTTCGTACGGAAAGCCAAAAAGCCGAAATTCTGGCAACTTCTTTAACTACAAATGACGTGACGCACTGTGATTGGTGTTTATTTGATGGTAAATCAATATTGGAATTTTTTTATTTTATTTGTTGATTTAAAAATATAAATCATTATTAATTTAATAAAACTTTTAGTGTAATAGTTTTATTATATTATAACCATTTTTAATAAATATATTTTAGTTTTTTTTCTGATAGCAGGCCGGCCCTATTATGCAAAATCACGACTAAACTGCAATGTTATACCAAATCCTGATGAAACGGCCCTCCTTCTGAAAAGGAGTCATGACTCCGGAATCTTATTGATAATGGAAATCGGTGATGGATTAATTTTTATTGAAAATCGGTTAGGAGGCGGTCGTGCGGAACATACGCAGCCGTATTCTGCTTCTTTTGGGTATCTGTTGCTAAAGCGAAGCGGTGGTGGCCGAGTGGTAGGGCGCCCGCCTGTTGATGCAAAATCCCAGGTTCGAATCCTGCCCGGGCTACGTGAGTTTGTATACCAATCTGACTCATGTTAGTTTTCATCGACCACCACATGCTTCCGGTGAAGGAAAACATTGTGAGGAAACCTGCACTCTGATTGAAGATTATCAGCTAGTGTGTGAAATGGAGAAGGCAATGGCAAACAACTCCATTAACATTGCCAAGAGAGTCGTTGTGTGTGTTTCATTCCATATAATAACCACGACCCTCAGTCATGCATGAGGAAATACGTCTAAAGAGAGATCTATTGATAACGGAATAGTTTTTCAGATTCGGATAACACTAAATAATAAGATGGAAATTTTCCCATGCATCTTCCCGAGTCAAACTGATTATGGGTGTCCGTCAAGATAAAGTGACCAAGCCTGGGATCACTGCCTGTATATAAATGATTACTGCCATAAATCTACTATTCACTACCTTAGATAAAAAAATAGATAGATGACCCCTCGTAATTCCCTATCTTCCCTATATTCGTATATTCCCTTCATCTTGACGGACACTCCTCTTTGAAAGAGAAGTCCGATATGGTGGCTCACTCTGTGAAGCTTGCTGAAGAGAAATATTAAAAAGCCATGTACCTACCAGTCTTATAACATTTTTGATTTCGAGATCAAAGTACAAATTCTCTACCAAATGCGTGAGCTAAGATGGCACAAAATTTCGGCACCATATTCAACAATGCTACAGATGCTATTCGCTTTGATTCCGTATTCGGAATAATTTCCATCAGGTTTCAGAATAAGCGCCTCAGCTGAGGAGGTACGTAGTTCACCGACAATAGAATCTATTTACCACCACCTGTTGCTTCACGATCGTGAAGCTGGTCAAGGAGAGCGGTTACGGAATATTTGATGACATTATTATACTTAGTTCTTGAGGTCAGAGGGAAAAGTGTAACAAATTAAGACGACTATAACCCCTTGACATACATCCTTGTAAAGTTGTAATTTAGGTAGGTACTATACTTTTTTGGACCCAAGATATGGCAGATCATTCTATTTAACAGCCACGCTAACATTTTGTTGGTGTTATTACGTGGAATGTAACACACAGGGCACACAACGACTTTTTGGCAATAATGGAATGCCATTTGCCTCCACTATTTCATACACTAGCTAATAAATCATAAATGTCCAGATTTCTTCACGATTTTTCCTTCATCGTAAGCAAGTGTAGGATATTCAATATTGTAGAAATTCGTTGTAGGGTGGTTGTAGGAATCAAAGTCAAAGTCAATTATTTTTATTCACTTATAAATCGTCACATTCTTGTTTTTTAGTTAGTTGACGTCATAAAATTACTTAAAGCTAAGTTTACCACCGCCTCCAAAGCGCAAGTGGAGAAGAGGCGGTGCAACAAACTCCACTGCTGCATTTTCTCCAAAGACGTCACTTTACAACATCTTACAATTAAATGACTGTATTTGTGGACGAATATACATTGAATATTTATATTAAATGTCAAATATATAAATTAATAAAATTATAAATTAATAAAATGTCATTGAAAAAGTAAAAGTACACAATGTACCTAGAGAGTAATATGACAGTCTTAGGAGGTCACTGTACCAGGCTCGGGCCACACATTTTTGTCATTTACATAATCATCCGTCGTATAATATGCCTTCTTACAAAGTGTCTCCTTAATATAATGTTTAAATTTCTTGTCAGGCATATCAAGGACAGATTTTGGTATTTTATTATAACAGCGTATACAGTTTCCCACAAATGATTTCCTAACCCTAGCCAGTCTGTGCCCTGGAATGTACAAGTTATGTTTGTTTCGCAGGGATATATCTGTGACATCACCAACGTTTTTGAAAGACGAAATATTTTTCCTAACATGCATAATGTTATCAAAAATATATTGAGATGGTAAGGTTAAAATACCTATATCTTTGAAGAAAACTCTGAGTGAATCTCTTTTTCTTAATCTGTAAATAAAACGAATCGCTCTTTTTTGAAGTATAAAAATTGTTTTTATGTCGGCTGCTGCTCCCCAAAGTAATAGGCCATCTGCATCTAAGGCAAGTGGAGAAGAACCACAAACTTCTCTACCTATAGAAGAGCATATTGCACTTTTACAATCGTTTTATTGCGCCTAAGATTAGCTTGTACGTCATACGTCAGCGCAAGTTTGCATTTATGTTGGTAAACTTATATTGCGACAGACAATGCATTTCTATTTAGTTATCTCTGTCTAATCTTGTTTATGATGTCCTTCTATCATGTTTTATATGTACGGAATAAATACACAGGGGAAATATGACGTCTTTGAGAATATGTTTATTTTTACATGTCTCAATGTATGCAGCCGGGTTGTTCCCAAAGTACCTAGGTACTCCATTATTATATACTACATATTTTTTTATGGAGTAGTTTGGGAACATTTTTTGGGGTACTTTAGAATTAACCATGCAACTAGCCGTAACTGAATTAGGTAGGTACTTAGGTAAAGTGAGGATGTGTGTGTAGTCCACTGAAAGCATCTAAATATCTATAGTACCTATTTATTTTATAAGTAGGTAGGTAGTTAGTACCTACTACTTATATTACCTAAGTGTATCATGGAAAATATTATCTAAATACTAGCTTTGCAAACCAACCTTTGTCAAACAAACAAAAACGTGGAAAAATTGAATATTTACCAGGATTAGGTAAGGATGTTTACTTTTTTTTTTTCATTGAGTATCTGTGCGTCAAAACTGATAGGTACAGGAAGGTTACACTTATCGATCGTATCGTAAATCGCACTCGGAAATTAATTCGGTAGTATTCCACCGGATCGATTGCGTGATATTGCACAACCGGATCTCACGGTCGCAGACGATTTGTAAAAGTAACAATTCAATAATTCACGGCCGAAGTTTTCTCTATTCGGAAAAATAGCGAAAATAATCGTCGGGGAAATAATTTGTGACGGCGGTTTTGAACGCTTTCTAGACCGCGCGGGCGCAGTGGCCGACCGCAGCCGAGCCCGCGCGCTCGTCCCAACTCCGCAAACACTGGCCCATGTTGATATAGCGAACGATATAAAACACGACACAGATACAAAAAGTCGCAAATTGTCAGACGCGCGGAACTGGAGTACCCGCTATTGCAAGATCCTTTAGTGAAAGGTTTATAAGTTAACAAAAAACTAGTCGATCGGTACAGTCCAGGCGAGATGCGGCCAGCGGTGATCTGGCTTTCGCTTTTGGCAATCGCGGTTGCCGAAATAGCTGAAGAACCTTGGGTGGAAGAGGAAGCCGACGAATCGTACAATGAAGAATTCGAAACGCATGAGAGGAGTAGACGCGAAGCTTACGTGGAAGAACCGTACGAGGACCATGTTCGAGTGAAAAGGAGGTGTTATGATGAGGTGGTTCCAGACCGGCACTATAGGGTGCGGCGTTCTGATGAGTATGCAAGAGTTCCCCGGCAAGTTCATCAGTATGAAGTCCATGAATTCACGGATGATACGTACCCGTCTTCAGTGCCTTACGAAGAAATGCTAGCAGCGAGCGCGGAGCATTACCATAGAGTGTACGCTGCACCCGGTGCTCCAGCGCCTGCTCGGTATCTCAGTCCTGATGTGAGTCAAAATGTGGGACAACCGTTTGTGCCTGTGGGACAGCCTGTTCAATTTGCTGCTCCTAGTGTGTCTGTCGCTTCCAAACCTGTCCAATATGTGGCTCCTCCAAAACCTGTGCAATATGTGGCCCTACCAAATGTGCCGGCTCAGCCTGTTAGATTTATTGCCCCTGAAAATCTAAAGGTGGCGTCACAACCCGTAAATTTTGTTACTCCTAACGTGCCTGTAAATGTTGCGCCTAACCCTGTGCACGATCATGTCCAGTTTGTCGCTCCCCCAGTTGCTTCTGTGTCTCGTATACCTCCTGAGGGGCCTGTTTATGGCCCAGTGCCGGTGCAGTCTGCCCCTGTGGCCCAGACGAGGAAATTATCTGGAGACCAGTACGGGTCAGCTGCTCACCATCA
Source organism: Ephestia elutella (assembly GCA_018467065.1). Taxonomy (NCBI): domain Eukaryota; kingdom Metazoa; phylum Arthropoda; class Insecta; order Lepidoptera; family Pyralidae; genus Ephestia; species Ephestia elutella. The sequence goes on along the minus strand of CM031576.1, from coordinate 1,919,711 downwards.
TCACGGTCATCATCACGCGCAAGGTGGAGGTCATAGCGGACACGCCGGACATCATGCGGATAGAGGAGGCAAGGTAAGTGTTGTTTGCTTTTTGTGAGCTTTGTTTGTGGTTTTGTTTTAACTATACCTACGTAAATCCTGGGACAAACCATATGTTTATACAATCAATGTTTGTTTTTTATACCATTAAACTATGTTTACATAAGTGAATTCGGGCATTATCACGTAGTGATTACTTACATTCTCTATTGGGGCATTATCTGTAACCCTGTAACGTATTTTTTTTTTCTGTTTACCTACCACAGAAATGAGTGAACCAAGTATTATATTTGTGTTCAAAACCATATTTTAGGTAGCTTATTAGACCTTGATACAATAATTTATTCAGACAGTCGTTTTTTTATTTTTTATAACTAGCCGCGTCCCGGGGCTTCGCTCCCGTGGGAATTTTGGGATAAAAAGTACCCTATCTGCTATTCCCAATATTTTTCTACCCGTGTATCAAATTTCATCGAAATCCGTCCAGTAGATTTTGCGTATTAAGTACCAACCATCCTGATCCTGACAAACTCACATCCAAACTTTTGTATTTATCATACCATATAATAAGATAGTAAAAATATTCTGTCTGTACATTTTTTTTTTTAACTGAAATGGATAGAGGGACACTTAAAAAGAATAATAAAAAGCAAAAAATATTTTTTTAATTTTTTGTCTGTCTGTCTGTATGTATGATCACGCTAATCTCCGAAAGTACTGAACCGATTTGAATAATATTCTTTTTTTTTTGCATAGCTATTACATTTAGGCTATAATTGATTTTGAAAACTGGAACACCTGATGAAGAACCAAAACAGAACAGTTAAACTATAAGAAATATGGAAATGGTGCCTTAACAAAAGTCGTTCAACCTTATGAGCATTTTTTTGCTGACGTATAAAAAAATTTCAAGATCTGGAACATCTGATGAAGAACTCCAATAGACCAGCTATACTATAACATATATGGAAATGGCGCCTTAGTAAAAGTCATTCAACCTGATGAGCATTTGCTGCTGACGTATTGAATGGATCGAAAAAATGAATCGAAAAATTGAATGGAACATCTGATGAAAAGCTCCAAGAGACCGGCTACACTATAACTTATATGGAAATGGCGCCTTAGCAAAAATCGTTCAACCTGATGAGCATTTTTTGCTGACGTATAAAAATTGAAGATCTGGAACATTTGATGAATAACTTCAAGAGACTAGCTACACCATAACATATATGGAAATGGCGCCTTAGCAAAACTTGATTAATCTGATGAGCATTTTCTGTAGACGTATAAAAATCGAAGATCTGAAACATCTGAAACGGTTTGGAACACAAAAAGATTTTTCATCTAAGCTTAACTCACGCGGGCGAAGCCGCGGGCAACAGCTAGTAGGTAATATAAGTAGGATAGGATTAGCTTGTTATACACATACTCTAAAATCGTTCCTCTAAACTTTAAAATATTAAACTAACGGAATTTGATGCAGTAATCAAAATCAATCATTTACTTAGGTATACTTAGGTAAATACCTACTTATAATTTTCAATATCAATACTATTCTTGAAGCAGTAGGTACACAGCACACCTGTGCCGAGCTGAAGCAAGTCGTTAGCTTTGTAATAAAAAGTTAGAAAAACTAATTCTTACGTCAAGTCAAGAGAAAGTGAGTCTCGAAATAATATTTATTTCTGGATACCTAAGTCTGTGCAGTTATCCCGAAATAGATGTTTCCGGTCACGCAAGTTATATGGGTACGACATTTGGCAAATATTTCATTCAGTATTTACTAGCTGTCTGCCTCGACTTGTATTTAGATAATGGACCAAAAATTTACATATATAAAACACATTAATTAATCGTAATTCATCATAATTTTTAATCATAGGCTTATGGCCTATGATTTAAATGTGTTTTATTACAAATCCTAACTAATATTATAAATGCGAAATATGAATGAGTATGTTTGTTTGTTTGTTACCTCTTCACGCTTTATGTTCTGAACCAATCTTCCTGAAATTTCGCATACATATACTTAGAAGTACGGAGAAGAACATAAGTTACCTTTCATCTCGGGTAAAAGCACTGTTGCCATGGAAAATTCATGCGAGCGAAGCCGCGGGCAAAAGCTAGGTTAAAATAAATACACATTCATTTTAGGAGAAACATAGATACTATAAATTATAAGTAATCGGCTTCGATAAGTACTCTTCTTCAATAATCTTCCAAACAGCCTACTACCTACTATGATCATAGGTTGAAGAAAATAATAATATACATACTTATATTCCGCCATAGGTACGTTACAGACAGGTAATAAGATCATGATTTGTATTATTTGTAGCCTCTTTTATGGAGACTATAAAACTGGTGAAAAAACTAACCCAAACCCATGTTAGGTACCTTTTATAAAGGAAGGTTACTAAAGATACTGTATCTGTATCACATAACATAAACCCAGAAAGTTCAGGTTAAAGACACAATTTTTTAATCACAATTAATCAAAAATGAATACAAAGTCATAATAAACTCCGCCGCAATTTCCAGAGCTCAAAAGGCTACAAGTCCGACCACCATCTGGATAAGGGTGCTAAGGGCCACAAGACTGACGAGGTCCACCGCAAGGAGTACGAGGAGGCGGCTGGCAAGAAACACAAGCACCACGACAACGCCGGGCACAAGGGCAGCCACGAGGAAGAGGCGCATGGCCACAGGGGCGCACACTTCGGGGAGAAGAAGGGGCATAAGAAGGGACATAAGACCAAAGGTCAGTGGTACAGTCAGAAATAGGTTTATGCCCAGGAATAAAAGGTTTTTCCCGACGTAAACCCTTCTAAAAGATGGGCTTACGCTCGGAAATGAACATGCAGAAACCATTTCTTCCAGGCGTAAATCCATCTCTAGGTACACTGGTACAGTACATATAAATTAAACAGCCACTAAAGCACTAGATCCCGGATTTAATCACTTGGTGCATGTGTAGAACTACTGTGACGAAAAAAGGGCCAGTTGTTTCATTGAAGGAACTAATACAGGAATTACCGTGAGCAAAGGTAACTCAGTCATGCCCTTTATGTCAAAAGTATCATTGGTCAGACCAATGATTGGACTATCATGTAAGCATGGAAGTAATAAGTTGTACAAAGTACTTATGACTTCCATGCATGTAAGTATTTAGATCTCAGATGGGCCGGGTCGTAAGGTTCCCTCTATTATGGTTGAGCTTTGCGATGGCTGACCCTCGCATCAACTCATGAACGGATGTTGCCAGGGGGATCCTGCTTCGATCCTGATTCGAATTTTATTTTTATTTTTTGTTCTTAACCAATTTATTGTGGTTACCTGATCACAAACATAACATGTTTTATTATATTTTTTTTACCATATTTTATTTTTGACTGTACACAATCTAGTGTATGTATAAAGTTAATAAATAGCCCCTCTGGCATATTAGGCGACCAAGACTGTTTCATGAGTTTCTTTCAGCATTTCTTCTCAGCAGTGGTCGTTCCGAAATGCTAGTAGTTTGTAGCTTTAAGACATAAAATATTATGATTAAATAATTAGTTATCGACGTGAAAAAGAGCCTTCTTTGAAGGCCAAGTTTCAATAAAAAAATTTGACTTTGACTTTGACTTTGATCATAAAGTTGTCAAGAAAACACCTGTATTCTCATTTGAAGATACGCCAATGATCATTTTTGAGAATTTAGGGACAACTAACATATTAACATTATGTATCATTTATCAATGATAGCTAGAGGGGAGATTACCATATCTCCGTCATTTAAACAAACTATAAACGAATACATAAATATTTACCTTAATGTCAGTGCATTCGTCTTTCCTGCAAATGCAAATATGCAATGTGCAAATATTTAACTCGGTTGATAGGCAATTGAAATATTATTAATATTTCAGTATAGTCTCGCACATACAGTGATACATGATTCCACATAGCTAACTTCATATTGAATAATAATTTCACGATAGGTATATACGATATCAAACAAGAAAATTCATGTAAGACATAAATTTCTTGTTATTTGTTGTTGTATGTTAATTTTGTTTCTTGTTTGACCACAGTACCCCACAAGATTTCATCTTCATTCCAACTATTAATTACATTATCTAATTACAGTTCTTTACCACAGTTCATGGTATTTAAAAGAACGATTAGTGAAATACCGTCAGCAAAAAACAGTGTTTCCGACTTCGGAAGCTTTCCGTTCTCTTATTGAATTTCATGGTGTTAACCGCATAATGGTAAAGAATGGTAGGGTCAAATGGAACGCAAACAAATCTTATGCAATATTGATCGCTTTCTCCAACCGCAAATAATGCATTTTATGGAATTGGCTACGTACGTGCTGTAGGGTTTTGCAATTGGCATTTGTTTATATTGTACCTTATTCAAGTTACCAATATCTACACATTTTTTAAGAAATTAAATATTTTTGGTAGGCATTGGCCTCTCACAAAGTAAGTAGGTAGAACTAGAGCAAGGGAAAAAATATATTCTAGTAATAAAGAAAATAATAATAACATACAAACGTACCGTACATCCAATATAGCAAGTTACTAAGCCCATCTGATAAACTTTAAAAGAAAAATGGTACAAACATAGGCAAGTCAAGCCGGATAAAAGTACAAGCAAATCAGACATGAGAAAAGGAATCTTATTCAGATTAATTGGAAATTCGCCTATAATATACTACCTAGTATATTCTAATAGTCGGCAAGGTCACTTTACATGCTGTTAACTTAGATGAAATAATTGTAACGGTTATGTATGTTTGGCTAAATTTATAACGCACAGGGCAATAAAAATAAACATTTTAGTTTATAAAACACAGTTTTGTATCCGTGGGAACCAACTGATTTTTGTCTAGGTCACAGTTTATTATTCTCATATGACCAGCACTGTTTAAAATATGTTTATATGTGTAATATGCGTATAGTATATAATTAAATTATAACTTTACAAGTGGGCAAGGTCATTATAAATTTCTTAACAACAGATAGAAAGTAGTAGAACGAAATTAAGAAAATAACACATATTTTGCCGACCCCACAGAAAGCTAGGTAAAATTAAATAAGTAGATACTAACATGGAGATATTACATACCTAACGCCCTATTTCGATGTTGTGAGTTAAATTTGATATAAACCTTGACAGTATAACTTAAATGAAATTGTATGACCAGTTTGTAAAATGGGACATGACTATAATTTCCAGGCTACCACAACAAATACCACAAGGACGAGTTCCATAAAGAGCATAAGTTCTACGACGACTTCCACAAAAGTGGGGAGCACCACCGCTACGGCAAGTTCAACGCCAAGCACGCCTCCGACGAGAGTGGCAAGAAAAAGGCGCACCACGTCAACGCTGGCCACGACTTCGTCGAGAGAGGCAAGAAGGGTTACAGGTATGTGTAGAAGGATTCTTCATTAATATCAGTTGAGCCTCTAACAACAGCGGCAAGAAGAAGGCGCGCCACGTCAACGCTGGCCACGATTTCGTTGAGAGAGGCAAGAAGGGATGCAGTAGCGGATTTAGGGAGGGCACGGGGGCAAGAGCCCCCAGACTGCTTTTTTGTGTACCTACTGTGGAGGGAGATTCCATAACAGTGCATATCTAATTAAGAAATAACCAGAAACGTGCCCCCTCCAGACTTTTTTATGTACCTACTAAGTTTATTTTTGCCCATCTGATCCTTCTGCACAACCCCACGCTGGGCTTGTGCCCGCCCCAGAAAAAAATCCTAGATCCGCCCTTGCAGGTAAGTGTAGAAGGATAATTTCATTGATTTTAATTGAACCTCCAACGAGAGCGCCGCTTCTTGCCGCTTTCATTGGACCACTTCGTCCACTTCACGACAACGCTGACCACGACTTCGTCAAGAATGGAAAGGGGATGTGCTTTATAATAAAAAGTTACTATAACACAAATTTTAAACAAGAATTTGGCCGTCAAAACTATTTAGTGCCGTCATTTGAAGATATTCTTAGTTAAGATATAAATAGGTACAGACGTGAGCAGAGCGTCAAATGAATAAACGTGTATTGACCTATGCTAAGTCATAAATTTAAATAGATTTAGGTACCTATGAAAAGACGACATCTACCATATCTATTTAAAAAAATATATTCTTCTCTACTAAGCTTTAAGTCTAATAAATTAAGCATTTGCCAAGAAGATAAAGAACTCGTACATTATACCTTCGTGCATTTGGCTGAGGATATAAAAAGCGGATTTTCTTTTCTCCCTCGACGAGAATGGGTAACTAGTTAACTTACCGAGATGAAAGGTACCCTATGTCCTTCTCAGTTTGACTATGTGTATACGAAATAGTTCAGGAAGATTAGCAGATAAAGAGAAAATAGAGAAGAGGTGACAAACTAACTCACTTTCGCGTTTATAATATTTGTTGGGGTGGGATTCAAATTTAAATATATATATAGAAGGTGCAACCGTTAGTACTTCTAAATTCTTTGGGTGCAACTGGCGGCGCCCGAAAAGTTAGATTTTGTCAAAAATTTCATCTCATTTCAATTTTTTTTTTCTTTTTCAGAATTTTGACGCGATTTTTTATTGGCATCTCCATTTTTGCGCTATATATTTATGTTCTTGTTCTCATATCTGTGTTGTGTCTCATTCCAGCAACAAGGGCCACGTAGACGAGGACCACACCGGCTACAAAGGAGGTCAGGGTCACGAGGAGCATAATGCCCACCAATCACAGCACGGGAAAAAGGGAGGCAAGGAAGGAGGCTCGCAATGGGGATATGAGAAGAAGAACTGAGTATTGGAGAAATAGAAACTGACTATATGCGGTCTGCATTCCCATTTAATTATGGCGGTTTATTGATATTGATCGTTTAGCTGACAACAGTTTGGTTTGTGACGAGATTGTCAGTGAAAATTTAAATAATATTCTAGAAATTACTCATAATGTTTCGATCTGAGACCGTCAAAATTTTATAGGACCAATATTCCGCAATAGTTATTCATAAACGTTAATATCATCGAAACGATTTACATTCGATATGCCATAGAATAAAGATAGGGTGATAAAAATTCAAATTACAGAAGTTATGGCTTGATATTGATTGATAAAATCCACACGGCCTTTAGTATTATAAGAGATGCCAATTCATTTTATAATGAGGACGTATATACTATATTAGAAATAAGAAAAGTAAGTATAGAAACGTAGTTATGCTCTACTTCACATGAATCAAGATATTATTATTTGAATGATTTTTATTCTTTAGTTTTATATTTTATATGTTGAACCAATACCATTCCATATTTTTAGGTATTTAAGTACATGTTTGTTTAGGTATCTATCATCAATACTTCAAAATAATGCGATCAAAAAATTGTAAAACAAAGACCAATACAGTAGATTGTATAAAAATGTTATATATATAAGTAGTATTCATGATTATCTTCGACAACTTTAATTTACTTCATCAATAATGTTCTTTAATTTTTTATCAACCCAAAGACATTTTAAGACTCGAACGTCACTTTTTCCGAACTCAAAAAACCATTCCAACACCATTGCAGTTCAAATGCAATAAATTAAGCATGATAAAAAACCTATTGATACTTCTGGTTGTGTAAGCGAGTCGAATCGGTCAGCTGTGATTGGGTCGGGTTAAGCAAACATGTGGTTTTTGCTTTTTTGCTATCTGCCCTCATTCAAAATCTTTTCTTTACTTTGAGTTTTCTTTATCGCGTTAGTGGATATTTTAAGCAAACATTATTTTAATCCGTTGTTAGTGTTGCATTATCATTATCAGCTTTCTTGTTACTTGGATACTAACAATAGTTTAGTAACGAATTCAATACAGGATTTTTAAGTACAAATAAATAAACGGTGTCCTAATTAACTTTTTAATAAAAAATAAGCGAACAAAAACAAAAAAAAAACGTTACTTATTTTTTTTTACTTTTTATCTTTTTAAGTTACCATTTTTAAGTGCTTCCAATAAATCTTTCCTTGTTTCTTTTACAGCTACAACTAACCTCCACTGTTAAGTAACTATTAAGTTTTGTGTTCTTCGACTGACGATTGTGTTAAGTCTTTCATTTTCTGCAACTATTTTAATTATTCTTCTTCCATCTTTTAGAATATTTATTTGCTATTGCATAATTTTAAAAGTTTCTGTAGAGGTTGTTAGTCATTTTGTTAATTAAAATAAATGTATTTTTGTGATGCGTTTCATTGGAGTCTACCTTTGCATAAGCGAGCAAAGTCTCGATGGGTCATAACTGAGGCTAATCAGTTGTGCCATCATTAGGTCATTTATTTCAACAGTTTCATTTTATTCTTCGTACAGATCTTTCTTGTCGTACATAAAGAAATCGTGTGATTTAAAAAGAAATCGAGATGATTTGTCAATGTCATGGTACTAAAATTTGCAGCCAAAATCCATCAAAATATGTAGTTATAATATTCAAGACACAGCTCCAATCCTTTATCCACAGTATTGGTACCAATCTAAAAGACGGTGATATAGTGTTTCTTGCATTATAAATCATAGAATTAACAGTTTTTAGAAAAATATGTCTCGTAATAATGGTATTTTCAATAAAACACATCCAAAGACAACCAATTTGTAGGCTGTACTTTGTTTTGACCAATGCATGCTGCTATCTAGTGTAAGGAATTTCGGGCACTCTCATGCTAACTCAATTGGGGCTTGCACGGGACTATGGCTCCAATTTTAGGGTCGTAGTATTTGACGTAGATGGCGACTTTGTGATGAGGTCTCCGGGGGTAAAAGACGCGCTGCCCGAAGTCATCTACAAAATCTGTATAGTCCATCTCCCATTCTAGCTTCATGCCGCATTTCTGGCAGATTCTGGCTCTGTAAAATATGAAGTTGCTTAGGTAAATGTTAGGATAAATAATGTACAGTCGGATGCAGAGAAACCTGACCCCCCCTGAGATAGGATTCTGTGAAATATGGGGGTCAAGTTTCTCTTTTCCAATATTTAAATATTTTATTTCTTTTTGACTGAGCAAGCGAAGCGAGCGAGGGCTATAATTCAAGTTGGGGCGAAAACACATTGTTTGGATGTATGTATACACATGTATGTTTGTTCCGCGATAACTCTCGAACCGTTGAATTAATTTCGATGATATTAAGAATACGTGTAGCAACTATCCATAGAATTTTTAAGTTCGTTTCGCAACAAAATCGGTTAGCCGTTTTTGAGATATACGCATATTTTTAAAATAATAATCGTAAGGTCTAAGTTCGGGGCGAACTACTAGTTATATTATAGAATGAAATAAAAGGACAACACTTAAAGGGCCGCCGTGGATCCTTTGGACACGAACACAGAAACGTGCAAAACACACCCAGAACCACAGTCAAATATTTATGAAAACTAGTACAAATATTCGCCCGCGCTGAGAATCGAACCCTACAGATAGATAGCCAGATAGTTTCATCGATAGATCAACAACATTGAAGTTAACTCACGTGTACTGACTAGAAGCGACGACCTGCACCAGTGGATACCGCAGTTCGTAAGCGTTCTGTATCGCATGCTGCAGTAACAGAGTGCCCACACCCTGCGCCGTCACCTCCGACGCTGTGGTGAGCACTTCCACCTGAAAATGTGTTTGTTTGTTTGAGACAATTTTATTGCCCAAATAAAATACAGTGATTGCAACGGCGGGCTCATCTCATTAAAGGATTTCCAGTAAGGACAGTGTATATTGTAGCTTTGCAAAATTAGTATTTTATTTGAAATCATCTCTTTAAATCTGTATAGTTTTCTATTTTTCGAGAATTTTAATGTATATTGCTAATTTCAAATTGATACCACTTATTTCTGGATATACAGATATATAAACATAGATAGAAGACAACGAAAAGAGAGATCCTGAAAAAGTGAAAAACATACAAAATTGAAAAATCACACGAATTTTTAACTTCAACGTTACTTACGTCATAAATGAAGTCTATGTTATATTTGGTGAATAACTTGGGGTTCCTGATGGTATGGGCAGTGAAGTACATGCGATGTCGTTCGGGCTTCGACGGCGTGAAGTGCGCCCACTCCTCCAGCTCGTCGGCGTGCCACGGGAACAGCTTGTTGGCGATCAGAACTCCTATCATCTTGCGCTCGCCAGTACGAGGGATCTTCTCGTAGGCTATGAATCTGTCACCTGAAAGTGTAATTAGTAATTAAATTAATTAGTAATTACACTTTCAGGTGACAGACAGAATGTCTTAGCATTAAGCCTTCCTTAACATTTAACCTTCTCTCTTTAGTCTTAGCATTTAACCTGTTTTGTACTTTTTTTGTCTTTTTTTGTATTTTGTAACAATAAAGTTTAAATAAAAAAAACATTTGCTTTTCAGTTGGTAATTGAGTGATAAACATGATCTCAAGTCGTGTCAAAATGTTAAGTGTGAGGACTAAAGATATTTTGAAGTGGTGATTCAACGGCATCAATATTTTAATAGTTAGGTACTTAGTAGAAAATTTCTACTGCTCATTAATTGGGCTAGTACTTATAGGGAGATTCTTTTTTATGCTCTGGTTCTCTCTTTATTTCCGATCTCAACCTCTGGTCATCATTCCATCCAACTTTATATTTGTTAACGCTGACGTTATAAAATTGATACTCTCTTCTCATGCATATTTTAAAATGAGATAGTAAAGCATGTGCTAAACTTAAAAGTAAAGATGAAGTACATTAGGTAGGAAGGAATCATTCATAATGCGCACAGCGAAGCTGATAGAACTCCCTGCCTGCGTATTTGTTCCTGAGCACATAATTATAACCTGACTCTCTTCAAAACGAGAGAATAGGCTGCTTCTGAGTAAACTCGCTACATCGTAGACCACATCTCTATCCTCGGGCAAGATTATGGTCAAGAGCAAACCCATCTTTAATTTAAAAAAAAAAACAAACCTGAATGGGCGTACTTGTCGGTGAGGACTTCCAAATACTGTGAGTTGAGACTCATCCAGAGCCCCACGACGCTGGGCTCGCGCGGCCAGTGGTGGTTGTACAGAAAGGACCTGATGAACTTCGCGTGGCATTGATTGCCGCGGTCCACTACCACGTTGCGGATGTCGAAACACTAAGAAGATGAATATATATAAATACTAGCCGCGCCCCGGGGCTTCGCTCCCGTGGGAATTTCAGAATGTAAAATACCTACTCTATATGCTATTCCTGGTAGTTTTTTAACCCGTGTACCAAATTTCATCGAAATCCGTCCAGTTAATTTTGCTAGATTGAATAACAAACATCCTCACAAAACTCACATCTAAATTTTCGCATTTATAAATATATATCTGCGATTGACGATGGACTGGTCTAACTGGATATAATTAAAATGGAAAATGATGCACAAGATAGAGAAAAATGGAAACTGAAAATGTATCACTTATTAGGGGAAATAAACTTCCAAATTCTAAAATAAAGGAACCTTAATAACAACTCTGTAAATTAAATACAGAATCTCCCACGTAAGCGAAGCGGCGTGGCACAGCTACTTTATAATAAAAGTTACTTACTGGCTTCTGATCTTGAGGAAAGAGGCACACGTCACAGGGCGAAGGCTTCCTATGCGTAGACTGTGGCTTCTTGCAACGAACCGGCGGCCGTGTGTTGACTCCGACGTGGCTGAGTAGACTCCGGGAAAGGATACCACTTGATATTGTCTTAATCATTGTTCCACTGTTCTACGTCCCATTCTGTTGAACTACTATACAAATTTTGTCCTATATTTGTTTTTTTTAATTTTTATTATATTTTTATGTAATATTTTTTTTAGTAGGTATTAGTATGTATTTATACATTTTTTTTTGTGTTTTTGATATATGATTTAGACTTATGTCTAATGTGGCATCTGCATAGCATGATGTAGCGTGTCATAGAGTTTTTTAAAGAAGTATTAATGAATGATGAAAATATTACCATTAGGATGACTAATTTGTGACTAATTTATTAAAAGAAAAGAGAGTAGAAGAAAAGAGGGTTTAAATACATCTTCTGCATTTTGCAACAGAATCTCCAAAAATCTCAAAAACTGATGAAATAAATATAATTATTGAAACTTTTACATTTCTCCTCTTCAGTTCAATAATATTCGCTTTTCATTTGAAAACAGGCATGCTATGAAACTTGACATCCAAAAACAAATAAATAATCAAATGTCATAGCAGCCGTCATTAAGCCACCATTATTTATTAAATTTTTGATTTTTCAAAAAATTAAAGTTACTAAGCCGTAACCATGATACGGAGAATAAAATTTTATGTGTAATTAGGCAAATTCTCCCACTCTCCTCTGCCCAGTATGTCCTTGATGTCCAATTTCTTGAAGAGTTTTTCTGGAGGTGGCTTCCGAAAACCCTTCTTCAACGTCTTAGCCAATCAGCTGAAAAGAAGCTTATCGGATACTCCAAAGGCCGATCCTGAATCCAAGCAAGTGACACCGGTACAGAATGTGATTCATTACCTTGTAACCCTAAGATAGATATAGGTACAATAGCTTCACAAGCAGTTACGGAATTGACAGAATGTGCAATTTAAAGCATTTTTATTACTTAGAAAGCCTGTAGGTACTTAATTTTATAGCACCAGAATAAGTTACTTTTATCTTCTTATAATTATATAAACATCATGAAATTACCTTTCAGTGCTTCATCCTTCTGCTGATTTTTCAAAATGTAGTTTAATAACCAAGTACTTAAACTTTCTATATTCTAAGAAAAATATGAACTTTAACAATCAATATTATCTGCAAAATAAATAGGAACAAGTGGTCACAATGAATTTTTTAAGAGAAAAGTCCGTAAATTTGGACGGAGAATTTCTTCCAGCCAAGGTAAATAACTTCTTTAATGAATGAATGAATGAGATAATAACTATTTTAGGCTCTTATGTGATAAAAAATTTCAATTCCAGAACGTAAAGTCAGCTTTGATTTTGAAAGTTCAGCTATGGCCATCTACCTACCACTTAGTGCTCCGCGAAACATGAAAAGGCATGCTGTAGTCGTCAAACATCACGACCGGCAATCAGAGGCAGTAAATAATGTTGTCTTAGAGATAATGGGCACAGATCCGTCCCTTACAACAGGTTATGGTAAACCCATACAAACTGATTTAGCAAGTCGTTTTGAGTATTTAGCAACTAGAGGTCTATTAAGTGAACAACGGAAAGAGTTGCTTCAAAACCATTTATCTCCTGTTAATTGTAAATTAATTGATCCTCCAAATTTAAATCCTGAATTAAAAGCAGCTGTAACAGATAATATCATTAAAAGAGACAAAGCTATATACAATAAACAAAAACAAAGAAGTTGTGCTATTGCTTGTTTAGTTGAAGCACTTACTGTTCTTTTAGAAAAAGAAGAAAAAGATCCTTATGTACTTAGGTCATTAACGGACGCAGGACGAATTCTTTGTGACTCTCAACATGCCGATTCAATCACTAGACGTAATTTTATTCTTTCTGCGGTAAACAAAGAAATAAAAGATCAAATATATAATTCAAAAGTTGATACAATGCTTTTTGGAACAGAGCTGCCACAAATTTCGATTACCAATAAACAAAAACCAGGATGTTCAAACAATCTCCAGACGAAACGATCAAACTCTCCAGTAGACATTGTTGTACCACTTCAGTCACCACGCTTGTCAAAGCAAAGTAGAGTTAACTGTTGGCAGGAAGATAGATCAATGAAAAAAGTAAGAGAATCACGACCGAATGCAAGTTCAAGTTCACAGTGCGCAGCGAACATAAAATACGGTAAAATTATTACTAACCAAATGTCTAAATATCCATATTAAGTATTTTTCAAAATAAATAAGCCTTTACAAAATATCTAGTTTTATTTTAGTTAACATTCTGCAATCTTGAATCAGCAGATAACCTTATTGTATCAATTTATGATACCTTTTACACACATACCCCACCAGAAGTTATGATTCTTTAGATTCTTTTCCGAAGATCAGTCAATGATATTTTTCAAATGTATCTAGCGCTAAAGATATGTTAAGTTTCTATTCTATCGAAACAATAAATAAATTTATATTTCCAGGTGCAGGGCAATGAGAGTGAGGAGCGAGTACGGGTGCGTCGCGCCCGCGCATCAGACGTGCCGCGCGTGCTGCGCTTCGTGCGCGAGCACGCTCGAGCAGCCTGGCCGGGGCTGGCCGCGCCACCTGGCGGCTCGCATCTCATTCTCTGCGACTATGTAGCCAGGGCTCTCGCTCAAGGTGTGTCCGGTTGTCTTTGTAAGTATCGTGTCAGGAGATCGTCATAATTTCGGAACTACTAGAAGTCTCACAGTCATACGGACGGACTTGGGGTCAAGGATTTTAGCATTGACCGAAATTGGAAACGGCCTGCATCTAGCGCGTTTTGTCCAATTCACGGTCAAAATTGTCATAACTATGTATGCTCTCTACACGCCTGACCGAAGTTAAAATGCTTTAACCTATTAGCACAGAATTAATATAAGTACTACGTACCTTAAGTATTACTTAAGTAGTACTACGTACCTTAAGTAGTACTACGTCGTCAGAAGAGGAATTACAGAAGATGGTGACAGTTATGAATGACTCATTTGAATGTAAGGGTATGAAAGTGAATGTAAGCAAGACGAAAGTAATGGTTTTTGAAAGAGACGAGAGTGTTACAAAATGCGAAATTGGTATAAATGGAGAGAATGTAGTACAAGTGAATGAATTTGTATATTTAGGTTGTATGTTCACAAGGGATGGCAAGCACGAGGTGACATTGAAAGAAGAGTGGCTGCTGGAAACCGAGTGAATGGGGCATTACATTCCTTTATGAACAGCAGAAAAGTGTCCAAGAATGCTCGTCGGGCTGTTCATCAGGGAGTGTTAATGCCAACTCTTATGTATGGTAGTGAAAGTTGGGTATGGCAGAAACATAATGAAAGTAGAGTGAATGCGGTTGAAATGAGAGCATTAAGAAGCATGTGTGGTGTAAGTTTGAAAGATCGAATTAGAAATATTGATGTCAGAGAAATGTGTGGAACGAAAGAGGATGTAGTGACCTAAATTGAAAAAGGAATATTAAGATGGTTTGGGCATGTTGAGAGGATGGATGAAAAGAGATTGACGAAAGGTATTTATAAAGCAGAGGTGAATGGAAGAGTTGGTCAGGGTCGACCTCGTAGAACGCACGCACTCCGACCAGATTACGGACCTCCTTAAAAAGGGAGATATTAGGAGCACCCATAACCGGAGAGCATGTATGAAGAGAGTGATGAGTGTAGATGAAGCAAGAGAGATCTGTAAGGATCGTAGCAGGTGGACATCGCTAGTCTCTGCCTACCGTCACGGGAAAAAGGCGTGATAATATGTATGTATGTATGTACTACGTACCTGTTGGTAACTTAGACCAATATGGTAACGTCCTGCAACTTTTATATATCCTAATTGGGTAAATGCCACAGGGCACTCCATGCTAGCCGAGCAGCAGGAAGCTCGCCGTGGCTGGGGCTCGGTCCGGGGACTGGCCCTGGGACCGCAATCTGCCCCTGGGACGCGGCCATGTTGGACCGCTGGGCCCGCTGTATGCGATGTACCAAATCTAGACGACTGATGCACTTCACTGCACATTGCTTGCGCGCGCCTGCCTTGCATGATAAATACCATGTGCAGAAAATATTACAGGTGAGCAGAGAGAAATAACTTATTTTTTAACGCGTATGTATAGTTTATGCATGTTTATATGCAAAATATTAGAAAACGTGTGCAAACCCAGCATTCTTGTCTAGTTGTAAATTAAGGCAGACGAAAGGTCCCGGGTACGAATCCTACTCGGGCCACATAAGTTTGAATACTAATATAAATCATTAAAAAGTACTTACATGTCCTGTTACTTTCATAGACCACCACTTGCTTCTGATGAAAGAGAAAATCAAATAAACAAACACCTGCGTTTTACAAAAAACAGAAAATTACAGAAAATGTGCAGAGCAACTACGCTCTGCTGCCAGAAAATGTGCGCAGAGCGAATCCGGACAAACGAAGCGGCGGGAAGAATTCTGTACCGGAACTTTACCGGGAAAAAATCTACCGGTAAAATTAAGTACCGGGAAAAAATCTCCACGCGACACCACGCTTGTCCGACTAGAATCTAACTTAAGCTATACGCAGTCTGCTACCACCGTAGCTTATGAAGGGAGCTACAGGGCCCTATATGATAACCTAACCTATAAATTAACTAGAATTGAACACTTACCAAGCTAAATCTTCTTTCTCTTCGGATCCAAACTTGAGTGTCTTCGGGAAGGGGGAATTCCTAATTACCCTACCTAACCCTTGAGATCTCAATTCCCCAGGACAAATAAATAGATTTCTTCCCGTAGTTTCACTCGGGAACAGCCAGATGTGAACAGCCAGCCACGCTTCACCTCTCACAAGAAAAAGTCACCATGACGGGTACACAAACACAAAGTTCAATAGTTATTTAACAAACAGGAAATTCACAAACACAACTCAAGCTAATTAGCAATCAAAGAACGCGGAACCTCTCGCGTATTAAAAATCAAACCGATATCGCATAGGGCAATGCAATGGCGGCGGCCGTCCGACGCCATCCACGCTAGCAGTGTGAAAACCCCGAACGCCCTCTGGCGGCAGCAATGGGAAACGCCTGCGTTTAGTTTCACCCATTATATTACAAACATCCCCCCGTCCCGGTCTGAGAAGCAGACCGCTAGCTTACTCTACGGGAAGGCGGGCGAGAGAGGTCACACCTCTCCTTAAAATCGAACCGTCGACCAACACCTCAGCCACACGCGGAGTGCCATCTCCGCCAAGAATCAAACGTAATATGCGAGCTCGTCGCCAAAGCAATGAGGGCAAATTTGCCTCTTTTAACAATACTAAATCACCCTCCCTGGGAGGCTCAGTCCTGTCTGTCCACTTCACTCTTTGCTGCAGCAAATGCAAATATTCAAGCGACCAGCGACGCCAAAAGTCCTGGCTCATTTGCTGCAACATTTGAAAACGCGACAACCGATATACGCGTTCATCCTTCCACGGGTATTCGGGCAGGGCATTCAACGGCCCTCCCACCAAAAAATGACCAGGGGTGAGAGCTTCCAAATCATTTGGATCTGGAGATAGCGGACAGAGAGGACGAGAGTTGAGGACCGCCTCAACTTTTACAAAACACTGTGGCCAGCTCTTCAAAAGTTAGAGCCGTTTCTCCGATAAGTGCAAAAGCGGAGGTGGGTCTTATGCGGATTTCACAGCCGCTTCAAGGAAATCCCTCCCCAATAGGGGGCAACTTGAGGGGGTAGACTAAACTTCCAGGTTATTCCCCTTTGGGCAGCAATTTGACTTAAACTAGTACAATTTTTATCAATAAACACAGAAACATCCTTAAGATAATTTACAGTTCCTATATAGTTTGTGCCATTGTCAGACCTAATAAGGGAAGGTAGACCTCGACGCGAAACAAAGCGATCCAACGCGTAAGCGACGAAGGCCTCCGTAGTCAGAGCCGATAATGACACCTCCAAATGGACAGCCTTGGTGGCCAAACAGAACAACATACACACAAATAGTCCCTTCACAATCACGGGCATTAACGAAAAGGGAGAAAGCCTTGATCGAAAAGGGACCGGCAAAATCGGGGTTCCAACGCCGTCAAACGGTCTCGAAGGTCGGATTCGATCAGCGGGCAAATCACCCATCTGTGGTTGCATCGTGGATGCATTCAACCTATAACATGCAATACATCGAAACAGAACGCTACGGATTGCTCTTCGGGCAGACAAAATCCAAAACTCGCGTTGCAAAATAGCCAACAAAGCATAGCACCCAGCATGGGCGTTACGAATGTGTCGATCAGACACCAAAAGCTGCACCAAGGGTCCGCCCTTGGGCAACAACAGAGGATGGCGAGTCTCATATGGAAGATCCGCCTTCCGGAGCCTGCCTCCAACCCAAAGAAGCCCATCCGAGTCGATGTACGGGTTCAAACGAGCGACCGCGCCCTTCAACTTAGCGCGTCCGTCGCGCAAAATACGAAGCTCTGACTCAAACCGTCCGGTCTGCACGACACGGACCCAATACAACAATGCGCTCCGGCGCTCTTCTGCACCTGCAATCGGCTCCAACCGCTTTGCCTGTGGGTTTCTACAATTATGTATGAAACGCTTAATCCAACTGGTAACACCCAGAAGCTTATCCAAGCTGCTATACCGAGCAAGTAGCCAATCCGGCTCCGACGTCGTTTCAGCGACTACCGCATGTACACGGAGCCCAGTCAAACTCAAAGAAGTAACATCTGTCTGACAGACAGGCCAAGAAGTTTCCGATCCCATCAGCCACTCTGGGCCCCACCAGAGCGGGTGTGACACCAATTCTGGTGCCGTACAACCTCGGGAAGCACAGTCCGCTGGGTTAAGCTCTCCCGGCACATGTCTCCATGTTATATCAATTCCGATATTCTGGATTTGGGAAACCCGATTTCCCACAAAAACCTCCAAGGTATGTGGGGCCGCGCGCAACCATGCAAGCGCGACCTGGCTATCCGACCAGGCGAAGATGTCCCGTATTTCGACCGTGGCCGCCAGTTCACTGGCAACGTGATGCAACAATTTAGAGAGAAGGTGAGCTCCACTCAACTCAAGCTTGGGAATAGTCAGCCTAGTCCTGATTGGGGCGACCTTGCTCTTCCCTAACAAAAGCGAGACATTGACCCGGCCATCGGCGTCAACTGTCCGCATATAGACTGACGCGGCGTAGCCTCGCTCCGACGCGTCACAAAAGCCATGCAGGCTGGCTCGATATTTCCCGGGGGGCAATATTCGACGAGGCAAGGCAATCCGATTGACTTCCTTAATCGATGAAAACAACTCGAGCCAATCATCCAATGGAGAGCCAAACAGCGGCTCGTCCCACGAGACGCCCAAAGTCCAAAGTCTCTGAAGAAGACACTTTGCAGAGAATATCACTGGACTGATCCAACCGCTTGGATCAAACATACGGGCTATTACGGACAACACCGTTCTCTTGAGTCCAGACTTTTGGTATTTCCAAGTCCACTTGGAATGTAAAAATATCGGTTAGCGGCTGGTACTGCATGCCCAGCACCGCTATCCTGTTGGGATCATCCACATCCTCAAACAGGTGAGGGTTCTGTTGGTGATCCTCCGGGATCCCTTCTAGAACTTTAGGCTCATTAGACAGCCACTTACGTAGCTCGTAGCCACCTGTCTTCAATATTTCAATCAATTCATCCCGCAGTAGGAGGGCCTCCTCAATACTTTGGGCTCCGGTGCACACGTCATCAACATACAAGTCACGTGACAGCACGGAAGCCCCACGGGGAAAGCGGATCCGTTCCCGCTCTGCCAATTCAAGCAATGATCTGATGGCGATATAGGGACTAGATTTCAAACCATACGTGTTTGTGTTGAGTTCATACACCGTCACAGGATCCTCAGGGCGCTCACGCCAGAGTATCAACTGGAATCGCCTGTCCTCAGGATGTATGACTGTCTGGCGGAACATCATCCGGATGTCCGCACCAAAAACCACTTGATGTCTTCTAAAGTTCAAGATGATGTCAATTATATCCCTATGCAATTTGGGACCCGAATGCAAACACATATTCAACGAAACTCCGTTCGAAGTGGGTGCGGACCCATCAAAGACAGTCCGCAACTTGCCCGTTGAGGCCTTCACCACCGCGTGGTGGGGCAAAAAATAATGCTCAGTTGAGCTCCAATCAACTCGAGCCGGAGACATGTGACCCAAATCCTCGTACTCGCGCATAAATTCAATATATTTATCGCGAAGTACGTGGTCACGCTGCATGCGTCGCTCCATGGACAGCAGTCGCTTCTCCGCAAGCGCCCCACTTTGCCCTAGGCTAGGACGAGAGGCAACAAAAGGTAACCTAGTTACAAACCGACCGGAGGGCAACCTCTCCGTGGTTGATCGAAAGAAGGGCTTCGCACTCAGCGTGTTCCGGATCCATCCTGGAACTCATAGGTGGCTCCTCCACCTCCCAAAACCTTTGCATGGTCTTGGCCAAGGACGCAGATGCGACAACCGGTGGCTCCTCCGCGGTGCCATTATCAAACACAGGGCCCATCAGGGCAAAACCAAAAATCGTAGACACTGCCATCAGTGAAGACGAACCCAGAGCCTTCTGTGTACCCAACAAAATCCAACCCAATACGTCCGAGCCCAGGAGCAAGTCCACTGGGCCGGGATGAAAGACAAAGGGGTCGGCCAAATCCAGACCCGAAACCAAAGACAACACACCCGGCGGTATGTCTGTCGAGGGGTGCCAACCCGCAATGGTATCCATTACCATAGCCGAAGTCGTGATCCTCATTGTGGAGGACTTCAGCGAAGAAAAGGTGACAAGTGTCTGGCCCGTCAGACACTTCACTTGTATGCCACCAACTCCAAGAAGTGGCACAGGCGAGTCTTCCACGACTAAACCTAACTGGCGTGCCACTCGAGTGGTAACCAAACTGCTTTGAGCCCCTGAGTCCAACAGAGCTCTCAAATTAATGGCTTCCCCACGACCCCATACGCGGACCACCGCGGTAGGGAGCAGAACCGTCCGCGGCTCTGTCCCAGCAAGGGAGCAAGCTAGTTACGGGCTCCCCACTCTCTCCAAACCAGGGGCGCGCCACTGACCCGGATAATATGGCGGGCGAGTGCACATCCCCATCTGAGGGGGCAGAACCCGCGGCCCGGCCATACATATGGTACGGCGGGTGGTACTCCAGCCGTGGGTACT
Organism: Ephestia elutella; assembly: GCA_018467065.1. NCBI lineage: Eukaryota > Metazoa > Arthropoda > Insecta > Lepidoptera > Pyralidae > Ephestia > Ephestia elutella. Next base: position 1,898,873 of record CM031576.1, on the reverse strand, counting down.
CGTGCAGCGGCGGAGAAAACCGCTGCGGCTGCATGTGTTGGGTATTGGTAACCCGCGTGGAGGGGGTGTCCCCACTCTCACGTCCGATCTAGGGCCCCCGCCCATGGGGGCCCTATCCGGGGCCTGGCCAGCTACATACTGGCCATGACCTTGGGCGCGTGGTCCCGGTCCGCCAAGACCCGCGCAGGTACGCGACCCCCTCCCGAGGGGGTGCGACGAGCGAAGCCGCGTCCTCCGTCCGGTGGTGGAGGGCTTCGCGCAGGAGCGCCCCCGCCCATAGGGGACCCCTGCCTCAACATCCGGGTGCCATCCCCGTTGCGGTTCATGCAAAGCATCGCGTGGTGCCGCCCACGGCATGCACTGCATGGTATGGCACTGGGACAGTCACGTGCATAGTGACCGCCCAAACAATAAAAGCAAAGTTCATGCCGCTTTGCCATGCGGCGCCGATCTTGTACTGGCAGTCCCTGCCAGTCCCTGCATTGCAGCAGGCTGTGGCCCATCCGACCACATTGCAGGCAGTCCGCGTCCCCCGCGACTGCTGCCGTGTGTGCAACCCGCACACCAGCTCCACGCGGTGGCGGTTGCCGTCCCTGTGGGGGCTTCCCTCGCCATGAGGGTTCCAAGGGCCTACGTTCAGGCGCTCTGGATGGCGCTGAGTCCGTCATGGTATTCTCAGCCGCCCGTGCCTCAAACTCCAAAAACTTCACCAAGTCAGTGAATGTTGGTAGGGTGGTGCTATCCCGTTCCGCATTCTCGCGCTCAAATCGCGAGCGGATGTCATTGGGCAATTTGCCCAATACAATGTGCACCAGCAAAAAAGACCATTGGTCCACCGGCAGCCCCAGTGTGCGGAGCGCGTTACAGGCCACTGTAACGGGCGTGAGCAACTGCAGGCGCAACTGTGCCCTGTTGGCCACCTTGGGCAGGGCCATCAACTGTGCGGCGTGCGCATCCGCTAACAAACGTAAGTTTTGGTAGCGGGAGTTCAATAACTCCCAAGCCGTATCGTACTGGTCGTCCTCCACCCGGAGGTGCTGGATGAGCGACCGCGCTTCATCCTCAAGAGTGGAGAGGAGGTAGGCCATCTTCTGGGCCTTCGACAAATCCTGTCGTGCTACGACCAGGGACTCAAACATATTTTTATATGCTACCCACTCCTCCATCCTACCCCCAAAGTGGGACAGCTGAAGGGTGGGGAGCCGACCAGTAACCGCTGGTCCTTCCTGTCTAACAGGTGTGCGAGGGGCTGGTCCGCCAGCCTGTCTCGCCCTTATTGCGGTCACCGCCTCCGCGATATCATCGTGCAGACTCAGGATCTGGTCCATGTCCGCCATGTGACCTGCGTAGACCTCCGGGGTAAGATCGGCTTCGGTAAGCGCCGCCATGGCCGCTTCCGCGCTAATCAATCGTGAGTGGAGGTGATCCGCTCTTAGCAGTATGGCGCCCTCCCTGTCCTTCCGGGACAGGAGTCCTCCGGCCGTCACAAACCATCTCAATTCGTTGGCGAGTGTCGCCCTAGCATTGGAGGCCTTCGCCATCGCGTCAAGTCACAAACAAAAAATAACAAAAGGTAAATAAAAAACAACAAAATCAAGCAACTACACGAAGAACCGCGGTAGGTATGAGAATGGCACAAACCCGGAACGCACGGTACAAACCGCAAACAAATACAAAAAAGGTTACAAATATTCTTATACAAACAAACTAAGAAAAATCTAATAATTTTTACAAACAATTAATTATTTTTTACAAACGAACAAATAGAGGGTAGATAAACTACGCTCTGCTACCAGAAAATGTGCAGAGCAACTACGCTCTGCTGCCAGAAAATGTGCGCAGAGCGAATCCGGACAAACGAAGCGGCGGGAAGAATTCTGTACCGGAACTTTACCGGGAAAAAATCTACCGGTAAAATTAAGTACCGGGAAAAAATCTCCACGCGACACCACGCTTGTCCGACTAGAATCTAACTTAAGCTATACGCAGTCTGCTACCACCGTAGCTTATGAAGGGAGCTACAGGGCCCTATATGATAACCTAACCTATAAATTAACTAGAATTGAACACTTACCAAGCTAAATCTTCTTTCTCTTCGGATCCAAACTTGAGTGTCTTCGGGAAGGGGGAATTCCTAATTACCCTACCTAACCCTTGAGATCTCAATTCCCCAGGACAAATAAATAGATTTCTTCCCGTAGTTTCACTCGGGAACAGCCAGATGTGAACAGCCAGCCACGCTTCACCTCTCACAAGAAAAAGTCACCATGACGGGTACACAAACACAAAGTTCAATAGTTATTTAACAAACAGGAAATTCACAAACACAACTCAAGCTAATTAGCAATCAAAGAACGCGGAACCTCTCGCGTATTAAAAATCAAACCGATATCGCATAGGGCAATGCAATGGCGGCGGCCGTCCGACGCCATCCACGCTAGCAGTGTGAAAACCCCGAACGCCCTCTGGCGGCAGCAATGGGAAACGCCTGCGTTTAGTTTCACCCATTATATTACAAAC
>CM031576.1:1872253-1896253 GCA_018467065.1 Ephestia elutella | reverse complement strand
TTCACATGCACAAGACCCCAAACCTACTGAAACATAATTCAATGCAAATCAAAATACGTTATTCAAAACGGCTTAGTGACGGCTGCTATAGAAAATATAATAAAAAATATGTAATTTGTTTTATTACCTCAACGATTTACGAAAGTGTAGATTCCTAATGTGACAGAATAAGTTAAAAAAAATATATTTTTGATAAGTCTTTTATCGTCGCCTGGGATCAATGTCGTTTTGAGGCATTAAATGAGTGGACAATAATTTATGTTCGCATACGAAAGTTCCAATGGAAATTCTCCGGCTTCATCTTTAGACCTTCAACATCATGAGAAAATGCTCCTGAACCAAACAAAATGAACCCAAATCCTAGTAGGTATTCCATGAGAGATTTTCAGTTCACCATTTTTGCGTGATTTGTAAAAAAGGTTAAGTAAGTAGATACTTATTTACTTACATACGAACATTGCAAGCTTTTAAAATCTAATCCCTACATTTTTAGGGTTCCGTATCTCAAAAGGTAAAAAGGAACCCTTTTAAAGGTTGACTTTATTATACGTCTATCTGTCAAGATTTTTTGTCAGTGAACGCATAGAAGATACAAGTAGAAATTCATATCAAAAATACTCTTGGGTCACTTGGTCTCTTTTCAACTGTAAAATAGGGCAACCTAATCAAACATATACGTAATAACTTAGGGGAATAATGTGACAATTTGCGTGTACGAAACCCTCTATGCGCGAGTTTGCATTGGCCGGTTTTTTTTTAATTGGCACGACCGGAAAATTAATGGTCACACATAATCAAGAAAGCAACGGAAATAACGGTGAATCTTAATCATTGAATGTGGCATGCAAAAACTAATTACACTGCAAAAAGCAAGTCCGTTGGTTATCAGCAAAGCTCTCACAAAACCTCGCGAAGAAGTTTGCCAAGGGTCAGAGAGATCAAGCTGCAGGCATTGTGAAAGATTGTCTCCATCGCAATCCGCAGTTATATAAATTCGAAAACCGTGAGAATTATCTTGAGTCGCACTTTCAGACGTGCGCCAAGCTCTGTTTCTTTCTAAAAGCAAAATAAAATCTCGAAATCTTCCGTAAACTTTGCCAAAATTAGGTTTCAACATGGCTGCCAGATTCTTGCCCATTTTTTTGGGCGCGATTGCACCTTATGTCATGGGTGGACCGGCTATTATACTCTTCAAGATTTGGAAATGGCAGATGATATCGCTGCGTCCGTCGGTTCTTATATACGAGAAGTGAGGCAGCAGCTGCGGTAAGTTTTGCTTATTTATTTCATCATAATATTCCTTTTCATATTATCTGAGGTGGAAGCAATACAATACTTGTCTCATCCTTCCATAAACCACTATTCTCCAATTTTCTTCTCCTAAATCCTAATTCTTGCGACGTGCGTTTTGTTTCTACGAATCGTAAACGTTTTTAGGGTTCCGTAGTCCGACAAGGAACCCTTCAGTCCGTCCGTCCGTCCTAGTCTGTCAATGCAGCAGAATATCTTCTACGTTTATGGACTGATTTGCATGTAACTTGGTTCGAGGATACTTCACATATTACAGGATCTCATTTTTAAATATAAAAAATTAAAATTACCCCTCGTTTTTAGAGGATACCTCCCCATACATGTAAAGGGGGCTGAATCTGTTTTTTGAGTGCACCCCCTTGTGTGGGGTATCGTTGAAAAGGGACTATGAAAATAAGGTGAGGGTTTTCCATACAACACTTTTTTTATCAGCTTTACCATTTGCGAGATATAGTCTCGCCAAAGTCGTTTACACGGTGTCCCCCTCCCCCTGTAATTTCGTAAAGTCTTGGACATATAAACTTCAAATCACTCACGTAAAGAAACAGGTGCGGGGAAACTTTTATTTGAAATTGTTTCGGGTATTCTGTGATGAATACTTTTGAAATTATAAATAAAATAAAAATATATACTTTTTTTTTCCAAAAGAACGCAAGAAATGGAAACAACAGCGCTTGGTGCCAAAAAATGCACTACGGAATCCCTACTTTATGCGTGGTCCGACACGCACTTGGCCGGTTTTTTTACTTTGTTGTTTATCCCATGGCGGAACTATTAAAATCAGCTTTATTCTAACAATGTTTCAGGCTGTCATAAAAGTTGAATACCTACCTTGTCGATGTCATTTTCATGGAAGTAATAGATACATGTCTATGATTTTTTTTAAATCCATGGCCGTTCCTGATGTATCTAAATCCCTTCAACCCTTCAACCAACAGCCAGTGACAATCAGTTTTTTGTACTTAAGACATTTATGATAAAGGGCTGATTTTTACGAGGTTTTGGAAAAAATTGGTACATTATTTAAGTATTAGTTTTATGATTGTTTCATAATAACATTAAAGAGAACTAATTTAGAAATAAAGTCAAACTCCGTCACGCTAGTCAGTCACAAGGCCGATCATGCAAAACTGACGTTGTGTAGTGAAATTCATTTATTTATTTTGACTGTAGGCACTGTAGATTTAGTTCACTTATTTAATTAATTATTTATTTACATCTTACACCTATCTATAATACCTATCTAGGAATTGAGTCTTACCCATTTCTGACCCTTTTCTATCAAATTGAGTATACAAATTCGCCAAACATGCAATTTAAACGATATTATTATTACGGTTTGGAGCTATACCAACTAGTCTGAAGCCGTGATGGAGTCGAAAGTTGGCTATGTCATACGGCATAAATGATAGTCATATGGCATAATAAGAGTCCTACTCCTTCTTATAAAGCGCCCCATCAAGTTCGGGCTCGTTTGCTACATCATTTAATTCATGACAATGTCTCTGGTCCCGTATAATATAAACCTTGTACCACAAATCTTGAAAATACCTAGTTGTTTATACTTATTTTCCTTGACAGCCCGACGACTGGCACAAGTCGTACGAGAATGAAGGAGATGGTGAAATCGGATACTCCCGAAAGAAGTCCGGTGGCGGCAAGAAGGGATACCAACACTTCGACTCCTTCCACAAGAAGGCGGGCGACAACTACGAGTTCGAGAAGCAGGACTCCTACGGCCTCGACAAAGAAGAACAAGATGGAGCGTACAGCCACCGGGATGAGAGGAAAGGTGACCTCCGACGACCTGCAAAGATTATTAGGCGACCCCTGAAATTTATCAGAAGATTGTTCAGATGGATCTTCTGAGTTTTGGTTTAACGCGGCCTCTATAGACGATACAATAAACATGAACTATGAAACATCGCTTTTAATTGCTTCCAATATTTATTTTTCTGCTGAAGATTCCCAAAACAAAAATATGTGAGCTAATAATACAATTTACGAAGTTCGACGATACCATTTACTTTTTTGAGATAAAACAATTTTGTTTTTATTTTCAGCCGAACAACGACAAAGGCCGAAAGATGTGGAAGAAATTGACCACAGTGACGACAGAGCAGATATAGATCATGAGGACTTAAAGTAAGTTCGTAAATATTGTGCACAAACTTTTTATGTGGGGGCCAAGAAAATATAATACCTACTTACTTACGCTCTTTTTTTGTGACTCGACCTGGAGAATTTCTTCCCACGAAGGTCTTATACAAAAGCACAGAATTAATATAATTACTACGTACAAAAGGCTACAAAATAATCTCATTAGTTTGTAACTACCCGAATGAGTCCAATCCGACTGGCAGTTTCAGAAATTGGCGTGTTTTATCTTTATATCAAACAACAATCTCTTCACGCAGCGTCACAAATAGTTGTCCATGGGTAGCGGTAGTCGCTTACCATCAGGTGACCCGCTTGCTCATTTGCCGCCCTATGTTATAAAAAAAAAACATTGGACTGGTGTACAATTTATGTATTTAAAAATTGGTCCTATACCTATTGGTCTATGCTTTTTTAAACAATATATTTCATTCATTATTTGCAGAGAGGGTGCTCCTGACGGAAATGGTGGAGTAGAAGCTCACGGCCACGACCCCAAAGACTACATTCTTCCAGAAAAATACACTTACGGTTCAGCTGAAGAAGACTGATAGAAGATTAGGTAGATTTTTTATTTTTTACATTAAATAATTTTAAATACATTACTATATTTTTTACATTAAACAAGTTTATGATTGTATCTAATTAAATAATTTTAAAAACATTACCTACTTTACCTCAATTCTGTAATTTTATTAATCCCTTCTCGAACTATTTGATAGCTACTCTTCTCATAATAGTGAGTGGGGTGACTGAGCACCAATTTGCGAAATCGTATCGTCACGTCAAAAACTTATATGGAATTTGAACGACTTGAACGAACAGTACCTCTATTATATAGTACGTAGGTATCTACGTAATAGTAGGTACTCTGAATATAAATTTGTACTTACTCAAATAACTTTGCATATAAATAGAAGCCCTTTAATTGATACCCATATACTACTAAACCAACAAAAGAAAATCCACTTCCAATAATAGCACCTCGCAACCGGCTATGTATACCTATGTACCTAATAGTCCCTGAGCCCGTCCATGAATTACCTACGTGACATGACACCACGATGAAATGCATAGCAACAGATCAGAAAAGTTACGGTGACCGGTGTTACGGCTGCAAAAAAAAATTTCACGAAAATTGGCCGGATGACTGAGAAAATCCTCCACTTCCGGTCAAAATTTTAAGGGTATATGTTACCTTATATGACACCTATACGAGACACGTGGCAACATGTAGGCCTTTCAACCATAGAGGAGGGCTACCTAAGTCTGCCAGTTCTGAAATGGCCGGAAGTGCTTGGCAGTAGGCGCCAAAGTTGGCCCTTGGAAACGTTTTCCTACGTCATATGACACCTCTACAAAAATGACTTCAAACGCTTTAAAATAATAATGTTCTTATGAATAAATAAGTCTGCCAAGCCAATTTTGGCCGGAAGTCCTTCAATAATGGTTTTTTAACTGCTTGGTATAAGTGAACGAAACAAGCTAAATGCAAATAATTTAACAAATTATGATCGTTTAACAAGGATTATCGACCCAGTAGTCGTGGTAGGTATATATAGAACTAACTTGTACCCGCAAATTCATCCGCGTAAACTTTAAATAAGACTGAAAATGGTTTTTACGGAATCTTTAACTGGGAAAATAGTATCCTATTTTAGGTATATATAAAAACAGTGAAGTAATTTTTATTCCAAAAAATTTTAAGTTTTTAACCCACTTCAATAATCGTGAATATCAAACTAATCAGATTTAATTCAAATGAGAACAATGTGTTTGTGTTAAAGTGCTTGAGATAAAGTGGGTGCCAAGCTTAAACAAAATTACCTAAGTTTATATCCTATATCTATGTATGTACAAAATGCCTAACTAAAAAGTTATAAAATTGCTACTATTACAAGAAAAACGATATATTAAACTAACACTTCACACATGTATTAAGATATCGATATAAACAATCATAATAACATGTTTCAATATGTAACTATTATATGTATGTATATTGTGTATTTTTTTTATTTTGGATTATTATTTTATTTTAACGAGTCTACATCTTCTTGAATGGCCGGCAACACTCTTGTGATACCCCTGGTGTTGCAGTAGTCCATGGGCAGCGGTGATCGCTTACCATCAGGTGACTCGCTTGCTCGTTTGCCGCCCTATGTTATATAAAACAAAAAGCAACTGTAGCTTAACATGCTTAAAACATGCAAAAAGGTATTAGCAAGATTTAGGCATACAGCAAGCAAGCATGCAGTAAGCACAACAAGCATGCAGCAAGCATGCAAGCATACAAACATGCAGAAAGCATGCAAGCATGATCGCACCTCTCGTCGTGATATTGCTCCGCTTTCTACTTTATTCCACAGCGCTTCGCACGGACGGTCTACGAGGACGAAAAGGCAAGCTACGGTTACCTAAGTTCATAATTAGACAGGCAGTAGATACAGCCCAGTATTAAAGACATAGATAAGGTTTTTTATTCTTATATATGGCAAAGTTTTGATTCGACTTATCTACGCTGACTAACACCTTATAACAGTGCCCTATTCATCATCATCTCTGATCATTCTGAGTTCAACCACTTTGTAACGGTGTACATACCTACTATAGATAATACAGGTAACATGGCCTCTTCGGATACAAATACTGACTGTTCAGGGCTTGAGATAGAACATACAACACCTCCTAACTTTGTCCCACAACGCGGTAAAAGAAAAAGAGAAGAGAGTCCAGAAGAACGAATAGATTTGATATGTTTAGAGAAAAAATAAAATCATTGATTCAGTCTATGTTCCAATCACAGGAATGTGAAATAAAAAAAGTTAGCTCCATGCTAACTGATATTAATAAAACTAATTCATGTATACAGACAACTATGTCTTTCCTTGCCGAACAAAATGAGGAACTAAAGAAAAAACTGGAAAATCTAGAAGATGAGAGCAAAAAGGACAAAGAAAATATCTCCATGCTAAAGGGACAAATAGAAGATCTTAGAAGAGAAAAGCAGAAGAATAACATTGAGATAAAAAATGTGCCACGAAATGAAAAAGAAACCAAGGAACACCTTATCAAAATCACACTGGAACTAGCAAAATCAGTCAACTGCGATATTGACGAAAAAGATATAAATGACATTATACAGAATAAGATGCAAAAAGGAAGGAAATCTCGAAACCCCCATTGTAGTCGAACTAACGACTACACTGTTAAAAATGAAATTCGTGCAGGCTTGCAAGGCTTTTAATCTTAGATACTCGGAGAAACTCCGTGCCATAAATCTAGAATTTAAGACACAAGAGAATACACCAGTGTACGTTGCAGAGCAGCTCACTGCTAGAGCGGCTCGCCTTTACTTCCTTGCTAGGGACCTTGCTAAGTCCAAATCTTACAAGTACTGCTGGACTGCCTTTGGCAGGTTTTACGTCAGGAAATCTGATAATTCTCCTATTTTTACGATAAATAAAGAAACTCAAATTCAGAAGCTAATGCAGGAAAAGTGACTAGATTTAGAATTATCATTTGTTTTAATTTCATTAGGTTTTTTCTAATTATTTTATATACTTTGTACTAGCTTTCGCCCGCGGCTTCGCCCGCGTGAGTTTCCCACGGGAATAGTGCTTTTTCCTGGGATGAAAGGTTCCCTATGTCCTTCTCCGTACTTCTAAATATGTGTATGCAAAATTTCAGTAAGATTGGTTCAGTAGATGAAGCGTGAAGAGGTTACAAACAAACAAACAAACCAACAAACAAACAAACAAACAAACAATCTCACTTTCGCATTTATAATATTACTTAGGATTAGGATTTTTATTTTATATTTTTAAATTATATTTTTGAATGGTATACATATGTAATTGTAATTTTAATGGTATGATAATTTTATAATTTAGTAACTAGACTACTTACAACCTGTAACCCTGGGAAGACCGGTGGTGGCTCCTAACACATGTATATTTTACAAGGAGTCGCCTGCCACTTGTAGTAACCAATGTAAGTGAATCAATAAAATATTTTTCATTTTTTTTCATTTTCAAGCATGCAGTAAACATGCAAGCAGGCATGCAGCAAGCAAGTATTTCTGGCAGCTCCACCAGAAGACTCGCTCCGATTCGGACACTCAACCTCGCTCCTCTTGAGAGGTCGGCGGCTCGTTTCACTCGCCAAAAATTACTTCACTGTTTTATATATACCTAAAATAGGATACTATTTTCCCAATTATAGATTCCGTAAAGACCATTTTTCAGTCTTATTTAAAGTTCACGCGGACGAATTTGCGGGTACAAGTTAGTTCTATATATAATAGTTACATATCGAAACATGTTATTATGAATGTTTATATCGATATCTTAATACACTTGTGAAGTGTTGGTTTATATCGTTTTTCTTGTAATAGTAGCAATTTTATAACTTTTTAGTTAGGCATTTTGTACATAGATATAGGATATAAACTTAGGTAATTTTGTTTAAGCTTGGCACCCACTTTAACTCAAGCACTTTAACACAAACACATTGTTCTCATTTGAATTAAATCTGATTAGTTTGATATTCACGATTGAAGTGGGTTAAAATTTTTTGGAATAAAAATTACTTTACTGTTTTTATATATACCTAAAATAGGACACTATTTTCCCATTTAAAGATTCCGTAAAAAACATTTTCAGTCTTATTTAAAGTTCACGCGGACGAATTTGCGGGTACAAGTTAGTTCTATATATACCTACCACGACTACTGGGTCGATAATCCTTGTTAAACGATCATAATTTGTTAAATTATGCGCATTTAGCTTGTTTCGTTCACTTATACCAAGCAGTTAAAAAAACATTTTTGAAGGACTTCCGGCCAAAATTGGCTTGGCAGACTTATTTATTTATAAGAACATTATTATTTTAAAGCGTTTGAAGTCATTTTTGTAGAGGTGTTTCCAAGGGCCACCACCAAGCACTTCCGGCCATTTCAGAACTGGCAGACTTAGGTAGCCCTCCTCTATGGTTGAAGGCCTACATGTTGCCACGTGTCTCGTAGTGGTGTCATATGAGGTAAATATACCCTTAAAATTTTGACCGGAAGTGGAGGATTTTCTCAGTCATCCGGCCAATTTTCGTGAATTTTTTTTTTGCAGCCTTGGTCACCGGAACTTTTCTGATCTGTTGCCATGCATTTCATCGTGGTGTCATGTCACGTAGGTAATTCATGGACGGGCTCAGGGACTATAGTACATTTTGGGGCTATCGAAAGAATTTAGGGAGGTTAAATCGATGGCAGAAGATAGTTGCAATTGGAGAATACTCCACCGACAAGAACATGATTCTTAAATAGCCGACGATGTGATGATGATGAAAGGAATCTAACGATAGGTACCTAGGTACATTAATATGTGAAAATTCACCCATGTTTGATATCTGGTAATATATACTTAACATACAATACATTCGCACAAGAGACTAAAACGTAGTGATTATATACTCTTTGCAAGGGACGCTTGAAAAACATATCCCTTCCTTTGCAGTCAGGTAAAAATAAATAAAACAATACTAATTCCTGCTGCGAGTATGAAACGAAAAGTAAGTATGAAACAAAACGCATAATTATGTCGTACGTTTCAGTTGACACCTTGACATTGACATTAGATTTGACTGATAATGACATTGACATTTCCGTCTGACTGACTGCGGACTGACGTAGGCTGGCTGGTTGTTTTGCTTGCGACTCGTGGATGGAAGTGAAGATTCATTGTCCGCATAAAAACAAACACTTTTTGTTCTGCCGATAATATTATGTGATGTGAATATACAGAAGCGTAGCACTTCGCAGACATGAGACTAAGGACCTTCGATATCGCAGTGGTATTCTTGAACCTTGTACATTTCGCTTACACTGGTAAGTAGCCGACAATCATTTAATTGAATCAATTTATTCTAGCGGTGTTATGCGAGAACTTTATTCTTTTTAACAGACCACATCCTGTCCTGCAATGTGACCTTTATAGAGCCATGTCCGGGAGATAATCAGCAGTGCAATGAGGTTTCTCAGAAGTGTGAGTGTATGGAGGGATTTACCATGGTAGATGATGAGTGTCAGGCTGGAAGTGCCTCTCCACCAAGCCATACCATGGCAGCCGTACTTGTGACGCTGTTTACATTAGCACTATTAGCGGGAGGCCTTGCTTTAGTCATAAGAAAGTATAATTTAGTGGATTATGTTCGCCAAAAGATAAACCTAAGAAGAAACAACGATGTTATGTATGAAGATGTGATGATAGGACAGGATGACCCACCACTGAGTCCATAAAGATGCCTTCATAGATAACAGAAGCCTTCATAGAAATAAAAATTACCTGTTTGCATTGTATGAAAATTGTATGGTTTATGTATACAATTTATTTGTAGTGAGATGTTGAGTAACTTTTAATTTATTTATTTGTAAAATTATGGTAGCTACAATATGAAATGTAAATATTATCTTGTAATTTTGGTTTATAAATTTTGCTAGTTACAAATCAAAGCAGGGGAACAAATTAAGTATTTCGTATTTATTCCTGTAGTTAGTAATAATTGTTGTATACATTATACATATATGTAAGTACAAGTCAAGTTCAATGTTGTTTTGTACTGTTACAGCCTTTCCCAATGTAAGAAAACTTACAGGGGCTGCTTATTTCTTTCGCATATATCGAAATCAAAAGTAGTGCTGATTTATTCATCTATCATAACAATACTTATGAATTACAAATTTGTCAAACTGAGAAGATTATAGGTATTACTTGTAAAATCTCTCTTTTCATGATCTCTTTCCACTAGATTTTTTTTTCTTCTAGAAAAAAGTGCTAGCCATGTGATAAGTATAAAGATGGTTCAAGTTACTAGTTAGGAATTGTACAGAATAAAGTTTCATCTTAAATTTCTGAGCAGTGAATTCAAATACCTATAAATCAAACAACTTCCTTGTTTCAAAACAGGAAAAACTCATGTTTTGATTTAGTAATAAAAAATATCGGGATCAGAGATGTACCTTTTATAATTGGCAAGCAAAAACACTTTTGAACTGGTTTTTAATTACAGAACTTTGAATACAAGATTTGGTTTTTCATTTTAACTTTGAAAAGACTGGTCAAAAACAAACACTATATCAATGACATGAGGTTCAATTCAACCCTATAAATGCAGGTGTGGTAGACAATGGGTTAAATACAAGGCTGTATTATGACATCACTTTTTAAAGTGTAAAAAACTGATATTCATATAATTCGAATATAACGCACACACCTACTTTTTTACAAGTTTAGTTGTTGTATTGTAAATACATAGTTTACTTTTTGCGATTTTCAACTTTAAAACAACAACATTTTTGATTAGTTTTTGTATTGTCCTTTGTTATAGTTATGGATGTTCTTTGATGAATTTAATGTATATATTTAGCTTTGGGATTAAAATACCTGGAATGACATCAATAACTCTGATCTTGTGCATTACTAATGTAATCTTAATTTGGCAAATAGCAAACTACGTATATAGCCTACACCTTAGCTTACACCTATGGTCCATTTATTCATAATTGTCCTATTATGTAAACAATCTTCACAGTACTTTTTATTGAAATTTGTTGTAAATAAATCAAATATTAGTTCAAACCTAAACCTTCTAAAGTAAAACATTTATTAACCACGAAAGTAATTTCCTAAAAAGTCTATTTTAATTTATATTGTTGTAAAATCATAAAAAGACATGGTAAGATTGTTTACATAATAGGACAATTATGAATAAATGGACTTTATATTGGGTAGGTATGTAAGCTAAGGTGTAGGGCAGTAGGGGTGGAGTTTTAATGCTATTTGAGCTCAGTCCCAATTCACTGAGCTCAAAGCATCTTAAAACCAAGCAAGGCCACCCAAGTATTACATGATAAAGTAAGGGACTTAACAAAGATCTGTTGATTGGTGAATAAATACTTTATTTATTATCAAAGAATTCAATAAAAGATATTAACATTTATTTGTTTGTTCCCGATGGGACAGTCAACAGTCAAAAGTGCAGTCAGAATCTACGAGGCAATATGATCTTTAAGGATAGGCGATAAGGTCTTCGAGGTATGATTGCACTTATGACCCTTGACTGTACATATTTTGTTGTTTTCCTATCAAGTCGAAATAATGCTTGTAATGTAGGTATATGAAATTCGACTAAGCAGCTGTTTTAGTTTAGTCACTAGTTTATGATTCACTAGGTTTTGCCCGTGACTTCGTGCATGTGTAATTTGCTATTGTTAATATCTCAGATTCTAAGCAGCGTATCAAAATAGAACCTCGTCAGTGTTTAAGTTAGATCTAAGCAATACAACTAAAAACCCCACAAAGTATTACTCAGTACTTTTTGCGTGAAGCGCGTATAAACAAACATACAGAAAGACAGACAAAAAAATCTCTAAAAGGAAAAATTTAGCCCTATTTTTTTCTTAAGTAAATATTTCTTATGCGATTCTTATGTATAGATCAAGACGCACGTCTGCTTGCAGATATGGAATAATTATACTTTCTTCTGGCAAATAAACATTTCTGATTTCCAGTTACAGTTTTACTATATACTTACGCATAGACAGCGCATAGATTATGCGTACTTTTTTCTGAAATAATATTGAACACTTTTTACACGACTGACCTAAAAAGGTGTGTTATGTTTTCAGGGTTCATGTATGTGTGTATGTATGCAAGTTTCTTTATTCCACCATAAGTCCTGAACGGCTTAACTGATTTTGATGTGAGAGGTATTTTTAGATTCCTTGCATTCCTCCGAGTGATATAGGCTATATAGTCATCATAAAAACAAAATGGCGGATTATAAATGCGATATATAGCAGACCAAAAAAAATAAAATTTGATCAATCTTATCGAGTGGGGTATCAAATTGAAGGGCTTTAAAAGGCGATTTCAAAAATGTATATAACTTGTATGTTTGTATGTACTTTTCGAGTGAAAACTTGTCAGTCGTGTTTTTTATTTTTAATAGCTTGTTTGAAAATTATCGATTGGTGATTTATCTTCTTATCCTGATATTAGGTACCTACTTCGATCCATCAAATACATTGTTTTATATTATTAATAGTGATAAGATGATAGATAATACAATTTCATAAATATTACAGGTTAGCTTTAAATGTATATTATGTATTTTAATGTATGTTTATGTAATGTGCCTATATGATATTAAGGCCTATCCTGCATCATCAAACATTATTCGGCAATCACCGTGTTCCATTCTTCTTCTTGGCGTGTCGATGAATCGACATCATTGTCAACCTTGTACAACCTACTGCTTTGTATAGACATGAAGGCCTGTCTCCACCAGACCGGAGGAAAGGAGAGATGTGTCTATATTTTATAACCACCAATGGGTGTAAATCTGGGTGACCAACCATTTGACTGTTGCTGCTTTTGCACTGGCGATGGCGTCCTCAACTTGATAGGATCTCCTTTGCTACACGATTGTTTTTTTTATCTCTATGCTTTGGTGGAAACCGGCTGATTATAGGGATTCCCAGTTAAGCAGGTACCTAGTAAAATGGTGCAGGCTACAGCCTTTTATTCTTAGAATATCTGGGTTCCCCAAAGATGTGTTATAAAAATTTGTGAGCTATAAGTAGGTAAGTACCCACTAAAAATTGCGTCGGTGCTTCCTATTGGGATTCTAAATAGACACTATTACTACACTACTAGGTCACTGAAACATAAAAGGCTCAGTGGTTCGCGCGATATTAGCGGTTAAGGCGAGCTCGTACCCCACATTCGAAATAATTGTAATTTTTCATGAAGAAATTTACCTAATTAGAGTTTATTTACGAAGTGGAAAATAATACAGGATATAGCTTATGATCTCTATTAAAGTTTGAATCGTGTACTTTTTAATAAAAATACATATTTTCGGCTTAATTAATTCATAAAGGTACCGAAAATTTAGAAAATATTTCAGCTTTCAAGTCATGAAACTTTAAAATTTTCAGCGATAACATATATATATTTTTATATAATTAGTTTATATATATACTATATTAAAGTCTTAATCGAGCACTTTTGTTTTAAAACTAATATTTTTAAAGATATTTGAGAAATAGTTGCTAAATCGGTACAAAATCTGTTCGATCCTGCCAACGAAAGTAGAACATTGTGTTGTGCAAAAAACTATCTTATTGCAACGCGCACACGGCGCGGTTAAGCGCATATGAGTTTTGTTTTTGCAGCTCAGGTTGGACCTCGTCTTAAGCATATTTGGCTATGGACATATCGTTCGTGGGCCGGTCGGTCGGTCACACGACCCACGGACGATATACAAAGAGGACCGGTGTCTCGAATGGTGCTCTGTTACTTTAGTCAATGGTGCACCGACGTCATGGAAAGGGGCGGGGCTTATGTCATTTCTCGCATACATACATAGAATCACGTCTTTATCCCTAACGGGGTAGACAGAACTAAGAGTAGTGAGACTCGAAGGCCACGTTTAGCTGAATAATATTCTTTGTATATCGTCCATGGTTGGTCATGAAATGGGTGACCAAAAAGGGACTGTAGTTAGGAACATGTTTTTGCTCATCATTACTTATTGCAGTCTTTGGTGGGAAGTCAATCTTATTATGCAAACTACTAGTTTATTTCCTCTAAATAACGATTGAATTACCCAAGTGATTATTTGCTTTTGCTCAAATTAAGCCAAAGACTGAACTAATTATTTACCCAATTATATGTTGTATATTAGCCTTGTTTTAAAGCTTCATATTTAATTTACTTTTTCCTTTTGGTGAATAAGGAACTTATGTTCTGATCATTTATTTGTAGTACAAGTGCATTCACAAATTCATGACAAGTTTCTGTAATGGCTTTCAGTGTAGCGGTAATTTCAGTTTTAATTTAATAAGTTCGCGCAACATACTTACTCGCTCTTTCTCGCTCAGTACAGTTTACATGAGCTAGAAACACAAGAATGTCTCAACTGAGTAAAGTGAAATAGCACATCTGCTATTTCACTTTACTCAGTAGATAAATTCTTTCATGGCCGAGGCACGGGTTTGCGCATCTAAAAAAATTTCTACCGGTTTAAAATTTCCCGCTACATTCATTTCTCAATATCTATTTTTGTATTACGAAGATATTGTGTAATAATACTTTTAATGATGGTAAATAAAGTACTACGTTTGAATTTGCATTTTTTTATTTATGTATGAACAAATATACAAAAAAAATATCAATTTGACTACTTTATGACAAACCAACAATGTTCTTCACTCATTGAAACTACCTTGTTTTATTTATCTTTCAAACTTTGTGATTCAAAGATTATGTACAGCAAAATTGGAATCAGCAATAAAGTAGCGGCCAGGAAAGCGTAGAAAATAAGCGTTTGTTCAAAAAATAAAAGAGAAACCCGTAAGCTGTGGCAACAAACCAGAGATGCCCAGCTATGAAAAAGCGACTAAACCACGAAGAAAGATAAATTAAAAATATACTCAAGACAAAAATGCTCGACTCCAGGAATATCTCAGGGATGCGTCTGCCGCCACAGACTCTCTATGGAAGGCAACTAGAAAAATGAAATGGCCCCTAGACGTCTCACCTCCACTATGAAAGTCAGACAATAGCTGGGCCCATACAGACACCGAAAAAGCTACTACATTCCCACTATACTCCATACGAAGGCCACCAGAACATGAGAAACACATCTTAGACGTTCTGAACACTGATAAAAGGACGCGAAGATAGAAAAAACACTAAAGATGAAGTCATAAGAGCAATAAAAAAGCCAACCCTAAAAAATATGAATGAATGAATGAACCAGGATATGATCTCATAACAAACAAAATCCTCCTTGAATATTATTCGTAAATTCATCACAACAGCAACACATTAGCGTGGATAAACAACTTGTGGGATTGTGGGGGGAAGGGCCTGAGTACACAAGCGAGACCTTAGCGTGGATAAACTTCATGTGGGATCGTGGGGAAAGGGCTTGAATTAAAAAAACGACACATTAGCGTGGATAAACAACATATGGGATCCCGGGGAATGGCTATTCAAAAACGACACATTAGTTTGGATAGACAACATGTGAGATCCTGGGGAAGGGCTTGAATTCAAAAACGACACATTAGTTTAGATAAACAACATGTGGGCTCCTGGGGAAGGGCTTGAATTAAAAAACGACACATTAGCGTGGATAAACAACATATGGGATCCCGGGGAATGGCTATTCAAAAACGACACATTGGTTTGGATAGACAACATGTGAGATCCTGGGGAAGGGCTTGAATTAAAAAACGACACATTAGTTTAGATAAACAACATGTGGGCTCCTGGGGAAGGGCTTGAATTAAAAAATGACACATTAGTTTGGATAAACAACATGTGGGATCCTGAAGAAGGGCCTGAATATGCAAACGAAACTTTAGCGTGGATAAACAACATGTGGCTTCGCGGGGAAAAGGCCTGAATTTGATAACGAGACCTTAGCGTGGATAAACGACATGTGACATCGTGGGGAAAGGGCCTAAATATGAAAACGAAACGTTAGCGTGGATAAACCTCATGTGGCATTGTGGGGAAAGGGCCTGAATTTAATAACGAGACCTTAGCATGGATAAACCACATGTGGGATTGTGGGGGATATAACGAACCACTGATAATACCAATTACAACCACAACAATCATAACGTCCACCACTACGACCACCACCACCAATACTATAATCCATTCACAGACACAGTTTGCACTTAACGTTCTGGTACAGAAATGCAGAGATATGCAAAAAGAAGTATATCTTTGCGTTGTGGATTATGAAAAAGCTTTTGACAGTGTTCAACTTACCGAACTACAACGCAAAGGACTTGACAGCAAAGATATACGCATGTACTGGACCCAAACAGCGACCGTCACATTGGATAGGGAAAAAACTGACCCCATAGTCATACAAAGAGGCGTGAGGCAAGGGTGCTCTCTCCCCCTCTTTTTAACGTTTACTCCGAGGCCATCATATTAGACGCGTTACAAGTTACTGCTGGCGTAATAATAAACGGCAAGGTAATTAACACGAGTTACGCAGAACGACACCGTACTTATAGCTGACAACAAAGAAGAATACACATTGAATTGTTGAGAGTCGTTTTGTGTAGTAAGAGAGGTAACTAAATACAGAACGTTAAACGACCAAGTTCATGAAATTGATCTCCAAGAGACTTTAAGCCCGGCGTCCGATCTCAGTCCGGCAACCAACACCCAAGAGCCGAGTCCCATAATATAGAATTTATATTTAGGAACTCCGCTCTGGTTTTTTTTATTTATATATAAAAACCGCGAAAAAAATAGTTTTTTTTTCGAATTTTGGCGGTGTACCCTAGTTTGAGTAGCTATGACTTTGATGACAACCCCTATGACTAGTTTTTTGAAAGAAATAAAAAACTATTTTTCGATTTTTGATAATGATGCGACCGGACCTCAGAGGTCACAAACTAGAATTATACATTAGTCCATCATCATAAACAAGTCTGCAAAAAACCAGAACTACCAAATTTGACGCATACTGTGGTGTCTAGAGTTACTGGACTAATGACTAGTTGGCCTGGGTCTTGGATGTTTATCTATATATGTATTTGTCATAAAATATATGATATCGTTGAGTTGATTATCCCATAACACAAAGTCCCGAACTTACTTTGGGGCTAACTCAATCTGTGTGATTTGTCCGTATATATTTATTTATTTAAAATCATACATTGGGAGGACGAAAGATGTCTTGGCTCAGGAGCATCAGAGAGTGGACGGGTAACAAAACATTAAGAACAACTGTTCAGACTGTGGCTATGAACACAAGCTAAATTTAAGGAGCTGACTTGCCAACATTCCAATAATGAATGGGCACTCAAAGAAAAAGAAAGAGATAAACTACATGTGGGATCCATGGGGAAAGAGCCTGAATGTGAAGTAATGAGACCTTAGCGTGGATAAACCACTTGTAGGAGTTGAGGGGAACATATCAAACCACTGATAATACCAGTAACAACAACCATTACGTCCACCACAACAACCACCACCACACACTACTACAATACATTCCTTTTACTCATATTATATGTCATTCATATTTTGAATTTATTTGTTTCTTTTTTTGTCAATTACTATGTGTTGTAGAAATAAAATAAAACAAACCGGAGTAAAAAGCCTAAATAAATCCGTTTAAAAATGTAACAGTTATGCACAAATAATATCTTTTGTTTAGATCCAAATGTGCGTATCACTAAATATTGTTCACGAAGATTCTACGCTTTCCTGGCAGGGCAGCCTTTAAGTTTTATATTTGATCTGCATTCAATTAGAATGAGTGTATTGAATTATTTATAGTATTTACTCACTAGTGGGCGCTACTGGCGAGCATGGTCATGCCAATGGTACAATACTGTCATTTGAATTTGACACATTGTTGACATTGACAGCGTTGTACCATCTGACAGATGTCTGTCTTTATTCGTAGGATTGCTGACATCTGACCTAATTCTCTGTATTCCAAAGACGCTGCGATTATCGTGGTGACAAGCAATGTGTGAGCGGTGCGACAATATATATTGCTAATACTTTTGACTATTATCCCACCGCTCTCGTACACTGCAAGTCGCCAGCTGATAATCAGCGATTTTGAATACGGATTTACCACTACTGGTGGAATACTTGAACGCGATTACGAGGATCGCGTTCAACCTCAATCAAACAAAGGGAAGAGTCCTTTTGTTGTACTCCTCGTGACTGCACAGCATTCGGCACGAAACAAGACACTGCGCAGAAACGAAAAATAGAATGTCCTTGGAGGTGCGGTTTGCGGGGGGACAGGAATGAATGGTAGCTGTACCCGCGCTGCTCCCGCGCATTTCCCCGCGAGTCTCACTAGCGCAGTCAAGACCATATTGAGTCTAGATTTCCTTCCGATACCTGTATGGTCCTGTTCACAGGATGTACGAACGCGATAGTCCATACTGTGGTAAAGGTCCCGTTCACTAGGGATGTACGAAGACGCGATAGATAGCATACAACAGTTCACAGATTTTCTTCTTTAAACATAACACCCGCGAGTTGAATGCATAGCACAGGGAGGCACTTCATAAAAACAGGGCATCATATATACCTACTACTACTACAAATGAAACCGCACAACACATCCGTGTACATGCATCAATGTGTGCGTTTTCATAGTCTCCCAATCCGCAAACCAACGGGGGAAAAGTGTGGGGTACGCACGGGTTACGCCATATTGGAAAGGGGCAGAGCAGAGAGCTTCCTTTCTGTATGTAGTACTTATATTAATTCTGTGTGTTATGGTCCCATTCACAGGATGTAAATCCGGAGACCTGTAAGGTCTCGTTCACAGGATAAAGGTCCGGAGACCTGTAAGGTTCCATTCACAGGATGTAGGTCCGGAGACATGTAAGGTCCCGTTCACAGGATGTATGTCCTGAGCGCCGGCGTCACGTGGAAGCTGGTGAGCTGCTTGCTGGCCGCGCTCAGCGTGGTGGTATGCTCTCACAGGATGTATGTCCTGAGCGCCGGCGTCACGTGGAAGCTGGTGAGCTGCTTGCACTGGCCGCGCTCAGCGTGGTGAAGCATGCTCTCTGGGATGTATGTCCTCGAGCGCCGGCGTCACGTGGAAGCTGGTGAGCTGCTTGCTGGCCGCGCTCAGCGTGGTGGGATGCTCTCACAGGATGTATGTCCTGAGCGCCGGCGTCACGTGGAAGCTGGTGAGCTGCTTGCTGGCCGCGCTCAGCTGTGGTGGTAATGCTCTCTCACAGGATGTATGTCCTGAGCGCCGGCGTCACGTGGAAGCTGGTGAGCTGCTTGCTGGCCGCGCTCAGCGTGGTGGTATGCTCTCACAGGATGTATGTCCTGAGCGCCGGCGTCACGTGGAAGCTGGTGAGCTGCTTGCTGGCCGCGCTCAGCGTGGTGGTATGCTCTCACAGGATGTATGTCCTGAGCGCCGGCGTCACGTGGAAGCTGGTGAGCTGCTTCGCTGGCCGCGCTCAGCGTGGTGGTATGCTCTCACAGGATGTATGTCCTGAAAGCGCCGGCGTCACGTGGAAGCTGGTGAGCTGCTTGCTGGCGCGCTCGGCTGTTGGTGGTGTCTTTCTCACAGGATGCTTATGTCCTGGCCGCCAGCGTCACGGCGGAGACTGGTGAGCTGTATGGCCGCGCTCAGCGTGGTGGTATGCTCTCACAGGATGTATGTCCTGAGCGCCGGCGTCACGTGGAAGCTGGTGAGCTGCTTGCTGGCCGCGCTCAGCGTGGTGGTATGCTCTCACAGGATGTATGTCCTGAGCGCCGGCGTCACGTGGAAGCTGGTGAGCTGCTTGCTGGCCGCGCTCAGCGTGGTGGTATGCTCTCACAGGATGTATGTCCTGAGCGCCGGCGTCACGTGGAAGCTGGTGAGCTGCTTGCTGGCCGCGCTCAGCGTGGTGGTATGCTCTCCTACAGGATGTATGTCCTAGAGCGCCGGCGTCACGTGGAAGCTGGTGAGCTGCTTGCTGGCCGCGCTCAGCGTGGTGGTATGCTCTCACAGGATGTATGTCCTGAAGCGCCGGCGTCACGTGGAAGCTGGTGAGCTGCTTGCTGGCCGCGCTCAGCGTCGGTGGTATGCTCTCACAGGATGTATCGTCCCTGAGCGCCGGCGTCACGTGGAAGCTGGTGAGAAGCTGCTTGCTGGCCGCTGCTCATGGCGGTGGTGGTATGCTCTCACAGGATGTATGTCCTGAGCGCCGGCGTCACGTGGAAGCTGGTGAGCTGCTTGCTGGCCGCGCTCAGCGTGGTGGTATGCTCTCACAGATGTATACAGCGCCGGCGTCACGTGGAAGCTGGTGAGCTGCTTGCTGGCCGCGCTCAGCGTGGTGGTATGCTCTCACAGGATGTATGTCCTGAGCGCCGGCGTCACGTGGAAGCTGGTGAGCTGCTTGCTGGCCGCGCTCAGCGTGGTGGTATGCTCTCACAGGATGTATGTCCTGAGCGCCGGCGTCACGTGGAAGCTGGTGAGCTGCTTGCTGGCCGCGCTCAGCGTGGTGGTATGCTCTCACAGGATGTATGTCCTGAGCGCCGGCGTCACGTGGAAGCTGGTGAGCTGCTTGCTGGCCGCGCTCAGCGTGGTGGTATGCCTCACAGGATGTATGTCCTGAGCGCCGGCGTCACGTGGAAGCTGGTGAGCTGCTTGCTGGCCGCGCTCAGCGTGGTGGTATGCTCTCACAGGATGTATGTCCACGCCGGCGTCGTGAAGCTGGTGAGCTGCTTGCTGGCGCGCTCAGCGCCACGCACAACAGCGTGGTAAACGCAGGAGTACAGCACTGCAGCCAAATCAAATGAAAATGAATTTCATACACACTTTCAACCCCAATTTAGCTTCTTGGTAATAAATAGCCTATTAATACAACAAGCTAATTATTAAAAACGAGTAAAACACCACGACTGACAACTCACACGCTTCCTGTCTTTTCGGAAGAATGTCCAAGGAATCTAAACACACCTCGGCAGCGTGAAAAGTATGCTCTGTTCAGCCTTTTAGGACTTATGGTGTAATAAAAAAACTTACATACATACATACATACATGAACCCTGAAAACATAACACTCCGTTTTTGGTAAGTCGTGTAAATAAAGTAACTTATATTAAACCTCGGGTCTCGGTTGAGCCATGAAAGCATGACCAACAGACTTTCGCATTTACCAAAATTCCTAAGCAAACGTGGTCTAGAAAACCACTTTAAAACATTAAAATTAAAGTATTATTTACCTGTAAAGACATTGAAGAAAACCATAAAGCTATAACCAAAGACGAGTAGATAGTGTATCGTCTTGGTTTCCTGAGACGTGTCCGTGTTGCCCCACACCAACATCGGCAGCGTGAACAGTATGCTCATGTTGGCCAGGGAAAACCCCTTAATCACTCGGAGAAGTGACACTGAAAAAATACATTTTTTTTAATTAAAAGAGATGAAAACTTAACTTTGGGAGCTAAATTTTAACAGGGTTATGATGAAAAAATGAAAATAATTTAACAGCATAGCAGAAGGGCAAGAAAAAAAAATTTTTAATGATATGGGCAATGCTTTTTTTACCAAATCAAGAGCCTGGGAACAACAGATGATGTAATGAAAGTACCTTCCAACGCGATGAATTTGATTTTGTTATCTTCATCAGAGTGTGCAGTGTCAGAATGAACATCACTATACCTGGAATTTAAAAAACAATTCATATATATATTTGTTACCAACCCAACCACTAAGCAGATGTCGATGTAAGGTTTTATAACTACACCCATTCAGATTCATTTCTCCCTATTAGTGCAGTGTTCCACCATGAGAAGTATAATTAAAACTTGAAATTCATATAATTTTTTTAAATACCCTCAACGTTGTCTAGCTGGGCAAGGTCTTTTCCGGTCTTTTTTGCTTCCTGTCCATAACAAAATTCTATTTGGAAACTAAAAATTCAATATTAAATCCCTTCCAATGTATAAACTACTAAACGGAGGTGTAAGTTACATTCTATTTAAAATCAAATTTACTTCCACACTGCCTTTGAAACAATTAGTTAATCCATCAGCTGCAATAAATAAAAAAAAAATTCCCTAATGATTGTCTGAAAGGCACATACACCGCTGAAAGTAGATATGAACTGCACGTAGCAATCCTTCTCCATGATGAAGAGATCGTTGTTGCTGCTCCGGCCCTGCTGCTCCCACGCCTTAAAGCACTTGTTCTTGAAGATCTCGGGCACCACTGCATTGCTGGAAACAGAGATTGGAATATAGAGGTTCGACATTGAGGACTTCCTGTCATAAATGTACAGATAGGTTACCACCATGTTGTGCGTGTACAGAATTAATATTTTAAATCAGACCCATAGTTGAACAAATATACAACAAACAGATTTACAAAACTTTTATTAATTTTCACCTAACTAATTTACTTGTAGTGATAATTTGTAGCAAATAAATTTATTTATGGAGAAAACCTAAAACATACATTTTCTTTTCTTTCAAAGTCAAAATTATTTATTCGAAGAATTTTGACTTTCTTTTCATCATGCAAACTAAGTAATTGTTCAAGGATGACATTTATTACATAGGAAAAATGGAACTTGAAAATTTCTTTTAACCAACTCTCTCTCTCTCTCAGCCTAAAGACGTCCACTGCTGGACAAAGGCCTCCCCCAAGGATTTTATCCGTGGGGGGTTTTACCGTAATCGCCACGCTTGGCAGGCGGGTTGGCGATCGCAGTGTGATAGCGCCAAATGCACGCCTGTTAAGTTAACCAACTACAAAAGGCTAAATTTTAATGTATATTCTGAAAAATGTCCAACTTATACAGATAAATTAAAAATATTCCATAATACTATAAAACTCACAAGTATGTGTTGTTGTCCGATCCATTTTGCATACCACAGAAGGAGTCAACAGCTATGTTGAATAGGCTGTCTCGCCTCCACAGTCCGTATGTCTCCACCATGACCAGAATGATGAACAGCTTCCAATATGACTGTAAATATTGGCTTTAAAAATAATTACTCTGAAGTAAATTATTTTCTGTTTAGGATCCAACTTTTTGGCTATAGTAAATTAGACTTGTCATTGAATTTGCCTTCTTTGAAGTACAGGCAGATTTTAATCAAGCACCTCAATACTGCTTTCTTAGAAACAGTCTTATCTTTGTAGCAGCTGTGATAAACTAGTGCCTGATAAGAAAATTAGAAACTTGTCCACAAATTGTATTATTACCCTTACAACACAAAGTATAGCGATAAGAAAGTATTACTAACCTTAAACTCTGTATTGTATAAAACATGCCACTGCGCTTCCTTCGAAATCAAGACAATATCTATCATAACAATAACTGGGTCATATTCTATGTATTTGTCAACAATTCCTTTGCACTTATCCTGAAAGCAACATTGACAAAACTTTCACATTATAAATATAAAGTAATTATAAAGTAGAGGAAGCTAGTAGTAAAAGGGAAATTTTACAAAAGTAGGTGTGTGCTCTGCTCATGCCGGTACACACACGACTTAAAGTTTGCTTTCTGTTATAAGAATAGAGAAATCTTCCTGCTTAAAGATTTACCTCTAAATTATTGAAGTTGAAAACATCGAATTGGTTACTGAAAAAGATATCTATGGGAATCAGGTATAGGGCTGTAAAATGTAAATATTATACTCAAGACTTTACACATTTAGTTAATTTTAGAACTGACGGTCCGTATGTTTTGTAGAGAGCACTTTTCAATGGGGTTTGCCACAATTTACACATCTGTATTGCTTGTTTTCAGACATCTCTTGCGAAATTCGATTGTTTTATCTTTTTTTTCCATAAAAACAAAACCACCTTCAGAAACAAATGAATGAGGAGAACCGTCAGTCCGAAAGAAAATCGACAGTCTGTCTGACTGACGTGACGTTTCTCCATATTTGTTTTGATCATTCATAGACTTAGTAAAAAGAGAATAGACCCGGCGGCGGGAACCGGCGTTGA
>CM031576.1:1699948-1872153 GCA_018467065.1 Ephestia elutella | reverse complement strand
CACCATAGCAGCTGTCCATCAACGATAAGCATGTACTGCATGTGCAAGGAGGTTGCACCACAGTTTATTTTCGCTTGACCAGTTTGATTTCTAAGCAATTAAAATTTATTTTGTTTGCCCAGTATGAGATTATAATTAAATAAAATAAATAATATCTCTGAAATGGTTAAATTTTGGATAAGGCAATAGGGAGGATTTTTTTTTGTTTTGACCAATACTAGCACCTCTCACTAGATGTAGGTCAATAAACCAGTATAACCCTATATCTGATACCGGGCAAACAGAAAAAAAAACGCTTAGAACTCAAACCGGCCAAACGAAAATAAGTGAAACTAGAACAAAGACAAAAAATATTAAGTAGGTATAGCCTGACAAGGAATATAAAAATCTGACTTTCAATCAAGGGCGAATCCAGTAGGTATTTTTTTCTTTTTTATACACAAAATAGCAGTTGGAGCAGGGGGGGACGTGCCCCCGTGCCTTGCTAACACCCTTTTATCTGCTACTGCTTTAAATAATGTGGCAATATAAAACACATAAGTGCTGCCTCTAATTCAGGGTTTTTATATTTCTGATCAGGCTTTAAGTACCTATCTCTTCTCCTTTTCTTTCTTACTGTGGGAGTGAAACTTGCGCATGGGTACGTACCCACGCAATGCATGTACTTGTTTATTACTTCCATAATACCCTCATTTTAATGAGGAGGCAAAGAGTACTAGCCCATGCAGCCAAGTCTTTTGTTCAACCATAGACATAGAAAAAAAAACATTATTTTTATACTTTTATAGTCTATGGTTAGGACTTAGTCCTCAAGCAATAAGCAATATCAACATGGAAGTAATAAGTACGTTGTAAATCAATCAACCAATACCATGAAAGAACAAGACAGAATTAATATAAGTACTACGTAGTACTTATATTAATTCTGTGTTATATTAATTAAGTCGTACCCATGCCACAGAATTAATATAAGTACTACGTAGTACTTATACTAATTCTGTGGCATGGGTACGACTGACGAACCAATCGCGACGGATGAGACCCGCCCGACCCCCGCTCACCTCATAGACCGATATATCGCCTACTGCGCAGCTTAACCGCCAGCGGCTTTTTACGTGACAGCAACTACCTACCTATGAAGCTGTCTTGTTCTTTCATGGTATTGGTTGATTGATTTACAACGTACTTATTACTTCCATGTTGATATTGCTTATTGCTTGAGGACTAAGTCCTAACCATAGACTATAAAAGTATAAAAATAATGTTTTTTTTTCTATGTCTATGGTTGAACAAAAGACTTGGCTGCATGGGCTAGTACTCTTTGCCTCCTCATTAAAATGAGGGTATTATGGAAGTAATAAACAAGTACGATATGGAGGAATCAATCCATCAACCAAAAAAATATGCATTTGCATGGATATTTGTTTGTAGATCCTCTAAAATTAGCTTTATGTTACGAGTTGATTTTAAAGTTTATGCTTGTGAAAAATACAATAGGTACTTGGAAGTTTTGGAGTGATTGGTAGGTAAGTACCAAATTATAACTAAAAGAGCAACTAGTTACCTATGTGTACTACAACATCAAGCTGAGCTTTAACCTTTTCGGCAGGTATAAGAATAAATTAATTGTACAATGTGCTTTTTTGTGTGCCGAATAAATAATTTTCTTTCTTTCTTTCTAGTTTCAAAAACAAACTTAACTTTGCAGTTTGATCCCTACGATTCATACTGCATCGAGCGCAAATATAAGTTTGTACCACTTTTTTAGTCTTCCAACCCGACAGCATACTTACAATTTTCAGATTTATTCTTGTACAAGTGGGTATGAAATTGGTATTATCTATCTAGTCTACACACGAAAGTCTGTGTCGTACGTATACCTACGTATCTCAAACGCGAGTTTTACTTTCAGACGCCGCGCGAGATCCCGGAACGGGAAGGTGAGTTTTGTTTACTTGTATTTCCCTTGGAAACAATAAAATATAGATTGTATAAAATACCTAGAATACTCTTTAAGCTATTTAATTACTTCCATGGTAATTCCACAGTATATAAGTGCACGCCATCTGTTGGAGAATCAAATAACATTCTAACATAGTGCTCGCAACCGACCATCTTCCTACGGCACTTAAAGCACGTGCTAGTGCTTAAGGCAAGTGCTATGCTAAAGATGTCACTACTAGCGGCTACAAGCGGCTACACGCTCCACCCTGTTAACAGGATAGTTGGGAAAAATTGTTTAATCGAACCCGGGGCAAATGGTTCGCCCTATTCGGTTCAAACATTTCGGTACCTATACAAAGTGCCCGTGTCCTCGTATTTTTTCTTACCTTGTACGAAATTTCATTAAAATCCGTCCAGTAGACTGCATGTAATTTTAGTAGTATGTATAGTAGGATTTATCTTATCTTTATAGTCTACTAAAACAGCAACATCGTAAATAACCCAAGCAGGCAGGTTTACAATTTGTGCAACTAATTAGATTAGCGCATCTCTCTCTATGACTAATTGCTCTATCTGCAATTAGCAAGGTAATGACTGATAAATCCTACCTACCTATAGTAAGGCACGAAACATAGCAAGCGCCCGGGGCGCCGCGCCCCGGGCGCTGTGCGGGCGCGCGCCCGAGGCGCTGCAAGCTGCATAACCGGCGAGCAAGTATAAAGAGAGTGATGATTGTAGAGGAAGAGAGAGTCTACATCTTCTTGAAAGGCCGGCAACACTCTTGTGATACCCCTGGTGTTGCAGTAGTCCATGGGCAGCGGTGATTGCTTACCATCAGGTGAACAGCTTGCTCGTTTGCCGCCCTATTAAAAAAACTTTATTTTTGTACCATTTACATTAATTTATTTGTGATCGGGATCTCCATTTGAGTAAATAATGACCGGTGTTAGAAGATCCCGCTCTTCAATATATAAAAGAGAGAGGGAGATTTGTAAGGATCGTAGCAAGTGGAAATCGCTAGTCTCTGCCTACTCCCACGGGCGTATGCATGTATATATGTAGATACCTTCCCTCAAAACCACCTTCATAAACTTTGATTTATAGAACAAGTAATATTATGAACTGAGGTAACAGCAGATAACTGACAGGCGGCCGAACGTGTAACTGACTGGCGGCCGACTCGACGCTCCATGTTTGATTTCCTCTTCAGAATAGATACTTGTCGGTACTTGTCGGTGGTATTCTGCCGCATGTTGCCGGTAGCCAGACGTTTACATTAGCTCTCAGCTCTGGCTGGCAACATACAATAGCTTAAGTTGTTTTGTAGTAAAGTTGCGTCTATTGGCTAAATCGGACTCTACTAATAAGTTTTGCTCGATTACGCCCTCGTAAATGTTACATATGACCATGCTAACTTTTGGGGAAAAACAAGCCAATTATTAAAAATAAAAAACACGACTGACGAGTTTTTGCTCAATAAGTACATACAAACATATAAGTTATATACATTTTTGAAATCGCCTTTTAAAGCCCTTCAATTTGATACCCCACTCGATAAGATTGATCAAATTTTATTTTTTTGGACTGCTATTTATCGCATATATAACCCGCCATTTTGTTTTTATGTTGACGTCATATAGCCTATGTCACTCGGAAGAATGCAAGGAATCTAAAAATACATCTCACATCAAAATCTGTTAAGCCGTTCAGGACTTATGGTGGAATAAAGAAACTTACATACATACATACATACATACATGAACCCTGAAAACATAACACTCCTTTTTTGGTCAGTCGTGTAAAAAAATATTCTTCAGAATTTTAAACTTGCCAAAAAATTAAGTGGTTATGTGTTTACTGGTGCGTGCTGCAGTGGGATGAAGTGTCAAAGTCAATAAAAAAAATATTTTAATTGGTAGCTAGGTACTTGCCCATTGAACCATGACAGCATATTATTTACCCCACTTTATTAATACTGGTTAAATAAATAAGCAAAACGACCCTCGAATCATTGCTGTCACGTCGACATTTAATTATAAAGAGCTGGCAGTATTG
The DNA here is from genome assembly GCA_018467065.1 of Ephestia elutella. Taxonomy (NCBI): domain Eukaryota; kingdom Metazoa; phylum Arthropoda; class Insecta; order Lepidoptera; family Pyralidae; genus Ephestia; species Ephestia elutella. Next base: position 1,868,154 of record CM031576.1, on the reverse strand, counting down.
TGGCTAGGACAATACACTGGAATCGCGTTTCTTTGAAAGAGGCTCGAGATAGCACACAGCTATTGAATGGCTGGTGGCAGCGGTTGGATAGCTGAAACAGTCGATTGTTTTGTGAAACGGGGGTAAATTCAATTTATAGAATTTATAGAATCGACCATAAATACTAAATAAAATTTATTTTAATTTTATATTTATATTTTTCCTAATTGTGTCGATTTGCGTGTAATTGTGAAATATGTAGAATTCACTTTGCATCACAGGTTTTCAGTTTGTTCTACAAAGACCTACCAAACATAGACAATTTTTTGTCTACTCAAACCAAAACAATATTTCATTATGATTCACAGAGTAAGATTCTGATGCAATTTTATTTCGTGGAAAAATCCGCAGATCCATCCAATTTTCCACCAGTTCGGAATATAAAACCAATATTCACCTCAAAGGCTCCGCTAATGCATCTGGCCGCTGGATGCACTTTCCGCAGCGAGAGATCAAATAGGCGAGAAGTCCTTGAAGCTTTATCAAATTCACACAGATTTGTTGAGTTCTACCGTAGAACGTATGAAGAATACGTTTTGTTATACCTGGGTAGGTATTATGAAAAAGACCCAGATGAGTGAAAATTAACTAATTGATAGTGACGCTCGTATGAATTATGCGAAAAGAAGGGATCACGAATGATTGACCTGATAAAAAATTCAATTGTGTAACTGCAGGAATTAATGTTTATTTTCGTAGTTTGACTTTGACAGGAACTTCATAACAGTTTAACAAAAACCTATAAGTACTACTAAATCTATTCAGCCAGGCAGGAGGTACCTACCGCTACTAACTAAAGTCCATTTATTCATAATTGTCCTATCATGTAAACAATCTTACCATGTCTTTTTATGATTTTAACAACAAATATAAATCAAAATAGACTTCATAGGAAATTACTTTCGTGGTTAATAAATGTTTTACTTTAGAATGTTTACGTTTGAACTAAACATATTTGATTTATTTTCAACAAAATTCAACAAAAAGTACTGTGAAGATTGTTCACATAATAGGACAATTATGGATAAACGGATCATACTAGAAAGATTAGATTTTCTGTTAGTTGCTGATAATAGCGCGAAAACAAAACAACAGCTAGAAAAGAAAACGCTTTTCGTCTTTATTATAATAAAACAGACAGTAACAACAAACGCGTTAAATTATCCTTGTTGAGTAAACGAAGCATAATCATAGGTATTGCATATAACTTGTTTAAGGTAGACTCGGCATATAAACCTACGCCTTTATTACCACTGTATAGAGGACCACGCAAAGTAATTTGACACACAATCGACTGCACAATCCTCACAGATAAAGATAATGAGCTAGTTCGCGCGGACTAATTAGAGCTAGTTCTGTCCGCTATTTTGGGTAAAGAGACAACTTTTGTTGTTCGATTGTTTTCCTCGATAACACGGCTGTGACACTAATAAAATGGTAAATTGGAATTCATATGACTGCACATAAAAATTAGAAGAAAACTACAAATGAAAATTAGAAGGTTTAAAATCTGGTATTGGCGCAGATTGAAGCAGTTTTTAATTAGTTGGGTGGAAAGAGTTATAGTTCTGTCCATACCTACAGCTAATCCATTCGGATACAAAATGATTCTGATAATCATCACTATCACTATCACTACATAGTATAAAACAAAGTCGCTTTCTCTGTCCCTATGTCCCTTTGTATGCTTAAATCTTTGAAACTACGCAACGGATTTTGATGCGGTTTTTTAATAGATAGAGTGATTCAAGAGGAAGGTTTTAGTGTATAATTTGTTTAGGTTTTGTGTATATTTGTTGAAATATGACGATAATTGTTAAGGAAGTCGGAAAAAATTTAGCCGCCCGGCAGCTTTCATCGAAAACGCCGTCCAATCCCTAAGAGATGTATCAAAACCATGTATGGAAGAATTGTGTATCTATAATAGGTCTACAAAAAAGTCCGCGACAGCATATATCTAGCTTTTATATTTCAGCCACAATAACCACTTTTATGTTTTAAAAATAATTAAAATCCTTAGGTGTTTTTTAACTGGTGATAATAACCACAGTTTATTAATCCTTATCAAATTAAACAAGACTATCATCACAAGTACTTAATATATTTAATATTTGCTTTTTACTGCATGTAATTTGGATCAATAGTTTACGAAATACTATGAGTTATCCAATGCGCCGCGGGTTAGCGGAGCGGTTTAGGTGGACGTATTCAGAGAGTCGGAAATCATGTTGCTATACAAATTATCCCTTTTTGTTTTGAAAGTAGCAATTTTTTAACATGATATTCTCGATATCAGCAAGGAAGTGCACGAACTAAATAAAAATAGATACCTTCGCGGCGATCGCGTTGACGTATAATTTTGATAATTTTTTTGCTGAAAGAGACCGTGGATACTATTATTTAGTATTAATTTCAACCTTTAAGCGTTTCTGAGAATAAAAAATACGGACAGACGGACAACAAAATGATCTTATAAGGGTTCCGTTTTTTACTTTTGATGTACGGAACCCTAAAAACCTGCCAAGTGCGATTCAAACTCGCGCACCGAGGGTTCCGTACACGCAAATCAAGTTTCAAAAACAAACTTAACTTTACAGTTCGTTCCCTAGGATTCATACTGCATCAAGCGCAAAAATAAGTTTGTAACACTTTTTTTTAACTTTCAACAACATATTTACAACTTTCAGATTTATTCCTGTACAAGTACTGTTAGACCTTTCTTTTTGCCAAATTTCATAATTTTAGGTCAACGGGAAGTACCCCATAGGTTTTGATCGCTGTCTGAAATCGCAAAATATGCAAAAAATCGCAACATTTACGGTACCAATAACTCCTGATCGCGTTGACGTATAATTTTGATTATTTTTTTGCTGAAAGAGAGCATGGATCCGAGTAGGTATTCAATATCAATTTGATACCTTTAAGCAAAGATTTAAATCGGCCTTTAAGCGTTCCTGAGCAAAAAAGTTTGACAGACAGACGGACAACAAAGTGATCTTATAAGGGTTCCGTTTTTGCCTTTTGAGGTACGGAACCCTAAAAACAAATATATTGTCCACCCGAGCGAAGCCGGGGCGGGCCGCTAGTATATAATATAGTCATCTTGAAAATAAAAAAAAACCATCTTGAGAATTGCTTGATTAAGGGCCCAAGAAGGTTTGTACAATAAAGGATTAATGGATAACTCTATCAAGTAACACTATTAAATATTATATATTCTACAGTAGGTATTAGAACTTTGCCCTAATGAATGGTAAAGTAACCAAGGTATTTCTTATATGAAACAAGGAGGCAAAGCAAAATCAATACGACACATGTATGAATGAATGAATGAGTTTATTTGCATTTGATATGGGTTACAGAAGATGTATTGTGTACGACTAAAGAAACCTGCGAAAAAGTCCAAACTCCATTTATTGTACTATAGCAAGTAATAGAAGTAAGTAAGACACCAGAAATACACAACACAAAGGTTATAAAAATAAATACATCTTGTGTACACTTCCTAGTCTCAAGTTGGTCCGTGAAACCTGAAAATTGGTTCACAAAGACGTCGCGCCGGCCGACGCGCAATCCGTCAGTTTCTTATTTGTAGCCTCCTCTAGCCTTCGCATTCAACAAACAACAATCATACAAAGACTGACTTTGTGCCAAGTCACAGAAATAACTTTTAGTTGAATTTCACTGCGTTTCAGCAAATACACAAAAACTTCCGAATTCGACATGAAGTTTCAAAATCTAGCACAGGTATAATTTGGTAAAGAGTACACTATCAAACTCTAGCTATTGTAAACAAAGCGTATTTGATGAAGTAAAGATAATTATTATTAGTGAGTTAATGCATAATAGGTACATGAATAGAACAGTCCTAATTTCCATTGCAGGCACTTCATGGGAGTTGTGCTAAGAAAGAACAAACTGAAGGCTTTTCCTACCGGTTTCCTACCTAATAGCTTTTAGAGCAAAAACTAGGAGACGATTCGGACATAGCTATTATGTCGGATCGGTTTATAAGTAATGAGTAATTTCTTCTATGAGTATCTAATATCTAAAATCCAATCCGACAAACAGACTTATAAGAAAATAAAACATTTCTACCTAGGTAGGTATGTTATTCTGAGATGATTCGTTAGTACATTATATCTATTTATAAAGAACACTCCGCTAGGTAGAAAAGTAATCCAAGAAAAAATAAATACGATTATCTCTCCCTGAAATATTTTGCTACGCTAAAAATGCTACTTGTATACGTGTTTACCTCCACGTGTCAATATTAACGGTGGAAAGAAAATATTGCTTTTTTTGAACCAGACAAACAGGGCGACACCGAACTGGGATTTATGCGGATTACAGGATTTTGCCGAAGTGTGGCCACCCGACGGTCTATATCTTCATAATAATATATTTTTACTTTTAGGATTCCGTACCCTAAGGGTGTTACCGGCGTTTTGGGGATTAGATAGATAAATAATGTATAAGTTTATTGATAGGTACAATACGTACACAATCCAGAAAAAAATATGAATATAAATATATAAATTGCCTATGTCCTGGCTTACCTTTTAGAAATATTTAAGACAAGAATATCGTTATTACTACGCGGGTCTGTAGGTGATCAGATTTTATATGCAGTGTTTTCTAAAACATTTTTGAAAAAAGATAAAAATGCACCATATCTATTTTCTGTTTAATTTTACACCGAAATCCAAGTAACAAACAAATTTTGAAGCAGAAAGTAATATTCCACAAAGTGTTTATCTTGAAAGACATCTAATAAAGAGAGCATGAAGGACCGGATTAAGTAAAAAATATATTATTTATTATTCAATAAAAACAGATAAGACCAAAACGTTAGCTTCGCTCTCTAGTATTGTTAAACTGTAAAGTAACATTATTTTTCATAATACGTACGTACTCGTATTTTCATGAAGTTCGTAAGTAAAGTCTAAAGATCATCTTAATTTCATATTTATTTATTTGCCAACTAAATGTACAATACTATTTAATTCACTAATACAAGTCACAGTAAATCCTCTCTATCTATCGCTGGTTGACTGGAAGAGATTCCTTCATGGGATAAGTCCGCTATTGTGTATATTTTCCTTTTTATTTACCTATGTATGTTATGTTCACTGTGTATCCTTAGTACAATAAAGATATTGCAAACAAACAAACAATATGTTTGCTTTCAAATTCATTTAATGTGGAGAAATTCAAATAATAAGATTGCCAGCAAGCTCAACAATATTTTAGTTTACTAGGATTGATTTTAGGGCATCATATATAAGATGCACTAAATCAATACTTATGCTTGACATTTTGAATAACTTTGGGTATCTTTGTGTATTTACATCAAATTATAAGCTATGATAGATTTCCATCTATGACGAATTTATGACCTACTTAAAGTTAAAAACCGACGAGACAAATAATTTAATTCGACAAAGGCAAACATTGACTCCCTACAGAATTACATGACCTTGCAAAATCCGGGCCTGGCTGACTCTACCATCGTATACATTTCCACTTCCTCAAATATTAAATAGTCAAGTCTTAGTCGAGTCGTTTTTGCCTCTTGTATATACACAGCTCCTGGGCATTTTAATTTTAATGCTGCCATTTCGGCAAGTTTCCAACAAGACTTTCTGTATTACTTATGAGTATTTTGGTTAGTTCATTTGGGTTAGTTTCCGTCGTTGTGCTATCTAAAGGTCCTGTGTTCGATTCCTAGTGTGAAACCTATATTTACCCAGATAATTTTCTATGGATCTAAGTGTTTTGTACTCGTTTCTGTTTTTGTATTCATCAGACCGTTTAGCGTGATCCATACAAATATTTGTATAGATCACACAACGGACCCTTTACCGTCTATCTATTAGTCCGTATCTGTTTGTAGAAGGAGTAAAAAATATAACTTTTCTAATATTAAAAATGCGAAAGTTTGAATGTATGGATTTGAGGATTTTTGTTACTTAATTACTCTAAATCTATTGGAAGGATTTTGATGAAATTTGATAAACAGGTGGTATAAAACCTGGACTAGCACATAGGATATTTTTTATCTTAAAGACCGCCCCGAGGCACAGCAAGTATGTTATATTCTCCTTCACATTCCTCAATTACTTCTACAAAGACATCTAACATCGTCACAGGATCGCCTACAAATTGATCTACCAGCTTAATCCTATCATCAAACATATCAGTAAGACAAACTATGAAACATAAACACTAAAGTGTTTAGGAGGGAGATGATCGGTCGTTTGGTAAATAAACCAACTAATATTGTCGAATATTATTGCCTCCCTCGACGTCTTACGAACTAATACTGTTGGTTTGGATTCCAAGCATAAAAAAAATATATTTTGCTAAATAAGGACACTGCAAATATAAATACGTATATACTAACTTAATAGTCCGCTAGAGAGATAGATCATGATTGATTTCTCTGTCTATTAGAAATATTCATCATGACTGTGGGTGGGTTGTGGTAGTGACCACATGGAATGAAACATACCCAACGATTTCCCTTTTGTGCCCAGTGCTTAGCGTGTACCCTCATCTATGTACTACCTGCAACTTTGCATCCATCTGTACTTTTGACTCATCTCATTGCATCTCAGTGCTGACACTTCTTTCTCTAGAACCGGAGACCATAATGGTCAATGCGTTAGGTACTCCATCTTCCATTACTGCCAGGTATTCTGTCCAGTTCCACTTAATGTTCATGGCCCTGTCTCCAACATCTAGTACTTGGGTTCTTTGTCGTATCACTATTATTATTTGCTAGGGGTATTTGTGCCACTGTAATCTACTTCGGCAACTTGTTAACAACCCAGTTTACCGTCGTACTAAACTACATCTAAACTACTCAAGATTCCAACTGATAGTCTGGATTCCAGGAATATTGGAATACTCCATCCGATACTGCAACTGAACTTTCTATAGACGTTAAATTTAATCAAGCTTATAACCTGAAAACGAGGGAGTAATGCAGTATGGATTTCAGTGTTAAATTAGACTTGTTCTTATACAATTAAAAAATTACAGTACGTAAGTACTTTTTAACTTCTTCTACAGAATTAACCTATCTCGCCCCACTGCTGGTCAAAGGTCGTTTATTTTACTTTTATGTTAAGTTAATATGTCCGGACCCAAAGCCCTTTTATCCTAAGAATGCAAAGGCAATTTTTAGGTCAAACCAGCAATTCAGAAGAAAGAAATGTTCTCGTCCCTCCAAACAGATAAAACCGACTGTGAGCTACTTACCGTACTTCACAAGTCGGTAACAATTTGATAAAGCAGTTAGTCCTACGAACACGTGATATTGCCTGCTAAATGTTTTATCATGTCGTAAAAAACCCCAAGCGTCACAGCCCTGATGGTAAGTTCCACTCATAGCTAATACACTTCTTTGAAGTAGAGTTTTTGAACTTTTTTTTGGTAAATTTGTTCTTCATTGATAATTAGCAAATTTCCACAATTTGGAAATAAATCATCTATCTTAAGTCAACCTTTGAGAGTTGACATAAAGGTTATTATTACCAACAAATTTTGGCTTTCTAACAAAATAATTAAATCAGTCGACGATTCTTTAGGTCCATAAAAATTAAAATAAGTTTCAAGTCCTAGAACTCAGCAAATAGGTAGGAGGCCTCAACCATTCCAAAGAATAAATAAGTTTTTCCCCATCATCAAATTTAAGGGCGAGGCTCTTGTCGGTGGAGTTATTACTATTTTTCTCTCTCCATTGGCAACTGTTTTACTTCTTGATAACCCGACGCTCATTTTTTACTTCATTTGTCTCATGTAGCCCTGTCTTGGTCTTCTTAGGCCCCTTCTTTCTTTTACCGTTCCTACTAAGATGTTTCTTGAGAAGTCATCGTATCGTATCAAGTGACCTACTATTTTCCCTCTTCAGCTTTATATGTATAGTAGCTATGAATTCAAAACGCGTAGGGTTAAAAGGAGCAAACCTCGCAGTTGTTTATGTCGGCAATTGAGGGGGATATTAAGTATGCTGCTTTGTCATAATCTCCATAACCTGCGCCGTTACCTTCTCAGATCACCTCGTCGCTTTTAATGGAGCTCGCGGAGTTCTTAATTATTACGCGCTTAGTGTCTGAGCTGTGGTTATAAGGATTAGTTTAAGCCTGACATTGATTTACAATTTCTTCATTTAAACTTTGACGGTGGCTAAAATATCTTATGTGAGCACGATTTTTCATTCGATTTGTCATCCTCTTTACGAGTATGTTAGAAAAATTTAGTAGCCTTTGTTTGACCAGAAATCAGGACATTTAGTTGTCGAAATTATCGAAATTCTTACTAAAACGGAACGCTGGGGCGCAACAAACCCGAAATAAATGGGCGTTCCGTTTCACTCATCGGCTTTTAATATTGATTTCACTGGGCCCATTTTTTCCTAGCAAAAAAACATCATGCATTAAATATTTATACCGCGAACATAGAATTATTTCCGAACGGATCCCAATAAATCCTACAGCTGAATTGTCCCCGATCGCCATAAATCTATCAGTCATATTGTGCGTGGAATAAATAAAAAAAGATGAAACATTGCGTTCCCTTTTTCGCACGCACTTGATTTTTCTGCTCCGAAGACAATTTATTTAAAAGGGTGTGAAATATTGCCGGCCTAAATGTTCATTTTATGTACGTTCTGAAATCGGAAGTTTTGCAAGAAAAAATTAAATTCTATTTTTATTGAATTTCATGAAATCTATTCTTAGTCGGATTTTTTTTTTGGCTTTTTAATTGCGGGATCAAAAGACTAAAGAAAAATCCTACTATCCTACTTCCTACTAATATTATAAATGCGGAAGTTTGAGTTTCTGAAATTCTCAATGACGCAAAATCTACTAATTCCGATGAAATTTGATACACGGGCAGAAAAGTACCGGGAATAGTACATAGGGTGCTTTTTATCCCAAAGATCCCACGGGAGCGAAGCTCCAGGGCGCGGCTAGTATTAATTATATCAGATTTGACTACCGAATTAAAAAAAAATATTGATTATATTTTACACTATGGAATATTTTATTGTAGATAGTTTTAGGCCAATGTCAAAGTCAAAGTCAATTATTTTATCGAAACTTGGCCTTCAAAGAAGGCTCTTTTTCACGTCGAAAACTAATTATATATATTATGTCTCAAAGCTACAAACTACTAGCTAATGAAGTACAAGAGGATGAAATAGTTTAAGTAGTGGACATTTTCTATAAAACTAGTTACGCAATGAATTAGTTTTAACGTTTAAAACTGCTGCAAGAATCTAGTTTTTCTGGTGAATAGGTAACCTTGTATTTTACAAGTATTTTATAGGAACATAAATAAAATAAAAACCTATTTACTTAAAATAGAGGTTATTATTTTTCCATTTTCACATCACCTAAATCCCGAAACTTTTTCATGCAAATGAAATTAACCCATATATTTCGAAGGTGCAAAGGAAGCGTCGGCCAAGCCGAGGAAGGAAGGACATAAATCAGAGGAGAGATTCGAACCCGGACCCTCGACAATTAACCGCGCGACGCATTGAGCCAGAGACGCAACAATTCCGGAAGAAAAATTCAAGATATTTTAATATCTTTAAAATACTCTTTTATTGGCATTCGTGTAAAAGTCAAAGTCAAAAATATTTTTAGGGTTGGTTATAGAACTTTTATATCGTCATATACGAAAGAATTGAAACAAAAACTTTAATCAGCAATTTAGCAAAAATTACTCCCAACTACGGTATAGTACGGCCACGTTATTAAATGTTTGCAAATCGTTTATAGCACGAAACTAAACGTAAACATAGCAGTATTTTCATCAATTTTGTAGTCTAACAGAGTTAATCACCGTGTGCTCAAACTTGAGTAACGTTTAAAAACGATTAACCGGGTTAACTTAACTTCTTTGTTGTTAGAAACAACGCAGTATAATTTTAGCAACTTCACGCATGAGTAGATGCGATTAGTTCCTTTGCCATGCGTTCACAAAACACATGCGAGTTAATTTTTTTTAATAATACTATATAACTAAAAATATCTTAATTATTGTATCCTAACTAATATTATTAATGCGAAAGTGAGTGTCTTTGTTTATTTGTTACCTCTTCAAGCTTTATCTTCTGAACCAATCTTCCTGAAATTTAGCATAGGTACACATAGTTAGAAGTACTGAAAAGGATATATTCATGGGAAATTCACGCGGGCGAAACCGCGGGCAAAATAAGCTTGTTGCATAATCTTTAATTCATGTCTTCATGAAACTCGGCAACTATATGTATAGTTGCAGAGTTTCATGAAGACACATGAATTAAAAGTGTGTAAAATTCAGCTTCTTAGATGTTGTTACCTTTTTTCATTATGTTGGTACTCAGGTAACCAATCTTAAATTATTTGATTAATACATACTATTTTGTTTGTTACAGGTCGATTAAAGGCTTCACGTCATGTAAGTTTGACAGATTTTTTTTCTAGTATAGTCCGTATTTTCTTTATTAGTGTACATAATATTATGTGTGTGTTCTGAACTAATCTCAAAACGACAATACTCTCACGCGGCCCGCTTTTCTACGCTCATTCCTAAATTCAATTTGCTGCGTAAACAGGATACATAAACACACAACATAAACGGATATACAAACACACATGTAATGCGGATCTTATCAGAGCCGGGGGAGCACCAAGCTCGGATGATAAGCTATAAGGACCTTTTCAAAGATTTCCAAGTATTATACGGGAACACGGTTTTCCCCAGATAAAACACAGTGTTATTACAAAAATTGAATAGATATCTTTGGTACCTACTGACATCGTACCAACACTGAAGTTACAGGAATGCCTTAAATTTCCTATTCAGTAGTTTTTTTGGATAAATACTAAAAATATGTTAGACTATTTCATAAGAGCAAAAACTCATGACTTTAAAATATAACTTTATAAATTATAATTTCAGCTTTTAAAATAAAAGACATAAAGAACAGTTTAAATGTGTTTAAGTGCATCTATCCTTAATTCTATTGAGTTACTGAGGTGATAAAAATCTCCTTGAATCTTTAGCGAGATCATAAAATATCTAGGGAAGGTTTTTATCCACTTAAGCTTCCAGATCTAAAGGATTGGAGGATAATATCTGGAAATATTTTTAAAAAGTTTGGGACAATCACATGCCTTTGTAACATCTACGAAAATATTTTTTTTTATCGCATCTAAAAATAAAATAAAAAAAAGCTTTTCGAGCACCAACTTCATAAAGACGCCACATAAACATTCGAAAGCGCCTGTTCTCGAAAGCTCTCAAGCTTCGAAAGCCTTACATTTTACCTGAGAGTCTATTTACGAAATACCACATAAAAATTAATAGTCGGTGAGGTCGATTGGCGATCCTATCGGCTGAAAAAAAGAAATACAGCCTGTGTAGGGTTGCCATCTTTTATTATTATTTTTGTTACCTGAATCTTATATTTAATATTGTATGCAATATTGTGTATATTGTGTGTATTGTCTTCTTACAAAAATAGAATATTCTATTACTAATCTGGATTTTTTACCCAAAAAGCTGTACAGTATGTGATGTGTCTACTGTAAAAGCCAAACAATTTTCTTTTATTACGAGACGACGTACATATGTACGTTCATTTTAATTAAGGTGCAATAAGAAGGATTCATAAATATTTGTCTTAGTGTCCACCAAGCCATACATATCGCTGCCGTCCACTTGTGCTGTCTCTCACGGAATAACTGGACTATTATCTAAATACAGAAATTTTATTTTTATATCCAGCTAAAGTTTGAAAGGTGGCAGCCCTAACTTTGGGTCTTGATAATAATATGTGAGGTTGAACGACGATAATATTCGGATGTCAATTGACTGTGATCGGAATATCTTGAACGAACGAGTAAATAGAAATTGGAATTTTGTGAAATAATGGTCTTTAGTGTTGGTAAATATGAAATTTCTATCACTAATGATTCTATCGTTTTATTAGCGTACGTGTTGAAGTACCTTTTATTGCAAAGAATAAGTAAATAGGCCATAGAATGTTTATGGGAGCAAAAATCGGTTCAACTATGTATCAATGCTGTAAGGAAATATAATCACCAAGCAAGCACGGTCGCACCTATGCATTGTAATATCGAGATCCATCAACTAGTTTCCCTATGAGAATAGTTCTCCCATACCTCAGCCTAATAACCCTTGGAAAGCGGGCAACACCAAGTTTGTAATTCCGGCCCTTACCTCGTTAATTATTGGGAGGGCCAAGTTTCGGTGTTACCTATAGTCTCACAATAGGCAAACATTTGGCCCTACGACGGCGTGATATATTGAAGGTCTTCAATAGGGCTAATTGTTGTGTAGGTGTACGTAATCGAAATTAAATTGAGTTTGGCGCAAAGCAAACTTCCTGGCTATTTTTAACCGACTTCCCAAAAAAGGAGGAGGTTATATGTTTCGATAAGTTGGTTCCATTTTAACCACGTAAGAATCTGTTTAGTAATTTTAAAGATACCTAACAAAATATTAAAATACTAACATTGGATTATAGAGCAAAAGCCCGCGACAGCATACCCTTCGATATTTTATGAAAACTCAAGATTCTCTTTGCATGTCCCAACATAGAAATAGCGATTATCGACTTAATAGTTGCATCATGATTACTTAGGCAGATAATATGTAGCAATCGTATTTAATGTGGTAGCTCAATTTCCTCAGAGTAAAAGTTTTTTAAAGATTCTATTCCGAATAATACTAGAAATCATGCCATCCATTGCTAAGCAATTGGTGCAGATATAAACCCCTGCCAGTTAAAACTTAATTATAGTTATATTTGTTCTATTATTAAAGCTGAATTTAATATTACTTTGAGAGGTCCCCAAGGGTGCTGTTACCTATAAAAATCACTTTTGCTATCCATATTACCTGCATAAGCAACTAAGATCAAAGTCAAAGTAAATTTTTTTTATTCATATTGGCTTAAAAATAGCACTTATAAATCGTCACTTTCTTGTTTTTTAGTTAGTTGACGTCATAAAATTACTTAAAGCTAAGTTTACCACTGCCTCCAAAACGCAAGTGGAGAAGAGGCGGCGCAACAAACTCCACTGCTGCATTTTCTCCAAAGACGTCACTTTACAACATATGTCTTACAATTAAATAACTGTATATGTGGACGAATATACATTGATTGATCTAAACTTCATGCCTAGTCGCTAATTTATTTTACCTATATCCCACACAGAGAAACATTCAGCATTTTTGAAATAAGAAAGGTTTGGTCGTCGCGGGCTCTTGGTCTAGTTATGTGCCAAAAGTAAGTAAAATGAAACTGACATAAAAAGTTTCGATTTCTTAATTTTCGGCCAGTGATATAATAAGTTTAAGTTTACATGACAACAAAAATAATAAATATAGGTATTATAGGTGCACTAAAAATGATAAAATAATTTTTTTTTTCCAAAAAAAATGATCCGACTTCCATCATAAAACTTAAAATCATGAAATAACATATAGGCAGATTTATCAAAAAGAAAGAAAAATGTATTGGCATGCCACAGCTACTGAACGAGGTGAAGTCGGTGCCAAGTAAAAAAATATATATCTAAATTAACATTAGAATCATGAAACATGAAACATAAATAAAATGCCTAACTAAACAATTACATAATATCCTTACTCCTGCACTTGGCACCGACTTCACCTCGTTCAGTAGGTGGCATGCCAATACATTTTTCTTTCTTTTTGATAAATCTGCCTATATGATATTTCTGGATTTTAAATTTTATGATGAAAGTCGGTTCATTTTTTTGGAAAAAAAAAAATATGGATGATGTGTTTCTCTGAGCACGGATTTGAATTAGGTAGTATTTCACAATTTTTTAATAAAAAATGCTCAATATAAAATAGTTAGTAGGAGTTATTGGAGTCGAAGGTATTGTTTGTAATATATTGGGTAAAACTAAACGCAGGCGTTTCCTGTTATCGCCGCCAGGCGTTTTGGGGTTCTCACACTGCTAGCGTGGATGGCGTCGCGTGTGGTCCGCCATTGCATTGTCCAGGGCGATATCGGTTTGATTTTAATACGCGGAGCGGTCTCGCGTCTTTTGCTTGTTGTTTAGTTTGAGTGATAATTGTGAATTTCCTGTTTGTTAAATAACTATTGAATTGGTGTTTGTGAAAAACTCTGTTATTGTGACTATTTCTTGTGAGAGGTGAAACGTGGCTGGCTGTTCACATCTGGCTGTTCCCGAGTGAAACTACGGGAAGAAATCTATTTAGTTGTCTGGGGAATTGAGATCTCAAGGGTTAGGTAGGGTGATTAGGAATTCCCCCTTCCCGAAGACACTCAAGTTTGGATCCGAAGAGAAAGAAGATTTAGTTTGGTAAGTGTTCAATCGTAGTTAATTTATAGGTTAGGTTATCATATAGGGCCCTGTAGCTCCCTTCATAAGCTACGGTGGTAGCAGACTGCGTTAAGTTAGTTAGGTTTTTAGTCGGGCAAACGTGGTGCCGCGTGGAGATTTTTTCCCGGTACTTATTTTTACCGGTGGTTTTTTCCCGGTGAAGTTCCGGTACAGAATTCTTCCCGCCGCTTCGTTTGTCCGGATTCGCTCTGCGCACATTTTCTGGCAGCAGAGCGTAGTTGCTCTGCACACTTTCTGGTAGCAGAGCGTAGTTTATCTACCCTCTATTTGTTCGTTTGTAAAAAATAATTAATTGTTTGTAAAAATTATTAGATTTTTCTTAGTTTGTTTGTATAAGAATATTTGTAACCTTTTTTGTATTTGTTTGCGGTTTGTACCGTGCGTTCCGGGTTTGTGCCATTCTCATACCTACCGCGGTTCTTCGTGTAGTTGCTTGATTTTGTTGTTTTTTATTTACCTTTTGTTATTTTTTGTTTGTGACTTGACGCGATGGCGAAGGCCTCCAATGCTAGGGCGACACTCGCCAACGAATTGAGATGGTTTGTGACGGCCGGAGGACTCCTGTCCCGGAAGGACAGGGAGGGCGCCATACTGCTAAGAGCGGATCACCTCCACTCACGATTGATTAGCGCGGAAGCGGCCATGGCGGCGCTTACCGAAGCCGATCTTACCCCGGAGGCCTACGCAGGTCACATGGCGGACATGGACCAGATCCTGAGTCTGCACGATGATATCGCGGAGGCGGTGACCGCAATAAGGGCGAGACAGGCTGGCGGACCAGCCCCTCGCACACCTGTTAGACAGGAAGGACCAGCGGTTACTGGTCGGCTCCCCACCCTTCAGCTGTCCCACTTTGGGGGTAGGATGGAGGAGTGGGTAGCATATAAAAATATGTTTGAGTCCCTGGTCGTAGCACGACAGGATTTGTCGAAGGCCCAGAAGATGGCCTACCTCCTCTCCACTCTTGAGGATGAAGCGCGGTCGCTCATCCAGCACCTCCGGGTGGAGGACGACCAGTACGATACGGCTTGGGAGTTATTGAACTCCCGCTACCAAAACTTACGTTTGTTAGCGGATGCGCACGCCGCACAGTTGATGGCCCTGCCCAAGGTGGCCAACAGGGCACAGTTGCGCCTGCAGTTGCTCACGCCCGTTACAGTGGCCTGTAACGCGCTCCGCACACTGGGGCTGCCGGTGGACCAATGGTCCTTTTTGCTGGTGCACATTGTATTGGGCAAATTACCCAATGACATCCGCTCGCGGTTTGAGCGCGAAAATGCGGAGCGGGATAGCACCACCCTACCAACATTCACTGACTTGGTGAAGTTTTTGGAGTTTGAGGCACGGGCTGCTGAGAATACCATGACGGACTCAGCGCCATCCAGAGCGCCTGAACGTAGGCCCCAACAGGGACGGCAACCGCCACCGCGTGGAGCTGGTGTGCGGGTTGCGCACACGGCAGCAGTCGCGAGGGACGCGGACTGCCTGCAATGTGGCCGGATGGGCCACAGCCTGCTACAATGCAGGGACTGGCAGAGACTGCCAGTACAAGATAGGCGCCGCATGGCAAAGCGGCATGAACTTTGCTTTTATTGTTTGGGCGGTCACTATGCACGTGACTGTCCCAGTGCCATACCATGCAGTGCATGCCGTGGGCGGCACCACGCGATGCTTTGCATGAACCGCAACGGGGATGGCACCCGGATGTTGAGGCAGGGGTCCCCTATGGGCGGGGGCGCTCCTGCGCGAAGCCCTCCACCACCGGACGGAGGACGCGGCTTCGCTCGTCGCACCCCCTCGGGAGGGGGTCGCGTACCTGCGCGGGTCTTGGCGGACCGGGACCACGCGCCCCAAGGTCATGGCCAGTATGTGGCTGGCCAGGCCCCGGATAGGGCCCCCATGGGCGGGGGCCCTAGATCGGACGTGAGAGTGGGGACACCCCCCTCCACGCGGGTTACCACTACCCAACACATGCAGCCGCAGCGGTTTTCTCCGCCGCTGCACGAGTACCCACGGCTGGAGTACCACCCGCCGTACCATAGGTATGGCCGGGCCGCGGGTTATGCCCCCCCTCAGGTGGGGATGTGCACTCGCCCGCCATATTATCCGGGTCAGTGGCGCGCCCCTGGTTTGGAGAGAGTGGGGAGCCCGTAACTAGCTTGCTCCCTTGCTGGGACAGAGCCGCGGACGGTTCTGCTCCCTACCGCGGTGGTCCGCGTATGGGGTCGTAGGGGGAAAGCCATTAATTTGAGAGCTCTGTTGGACTCAGGGGCTCAAAGCAGTTTGGTTACCACTCGAGTGGCACGCCAGTTAGGTTTAGTCGTGGAAGACTCGCCTGTGCCACTTCTTGGAGTTGGTGGCATACAGGTGAAGTGTCTGACGGGCCAGACACTTGTCACCTTTTCTTCGCTGAAGTCCTCCACAATGAGGATCACGACCTCGGCTATGGTAATGGATACCATTGCGGGTTGGCAGCCCTCGACAGACATACCGCCGGGTGTGTTGTCTTTGGTTTCGGGTCTGGATTTGGCCGACCCCTTTGTTTTTCATCCCGGCCCAGTGGACTTGCTCCTGGGCTCGGACGTATTGGGTTGGATTTTGTTGGGTACACAGAAGGCTCTGGGTTCGTCTTCACTGATGGCAGTGTCTACGATTTTTGGTTTTGCCCTGATGGGCCCTGTGTTTGATAATGGCACCGCGGAGGAGCCACCGGTTGTCGCATCTGCGTCCTTGGCCAAGACCATGCAAAGGTTTTGGGAGGTGGAGGAGCCACCTATGAGTTCCAGGATGGATCCGGAACACGCTGAGTGCGAAGCCCTTTTTCGATCGACCACGGAGAGGTTGCCCTCCGGTCGGTTTGTAACTAGGTTACCTTTTGTTGCCTCTCGTCCTAGCCTAGGGCAAAGTAGGGCGCTTGCGGAGAAACGACTGCTGTCCATGGAGCGACGTATGCAGCGTGACCACGTACTTCGCGATAAATATATTGAATTTATGCGCGAGTACGAGGATTTGGGTCACATGTCTCCGTCTCGAGTTGATTGGAGCTCAACTGAGCATTACCTTTTGCCCCACCACGCGGTGGTGAAGGCCTCAACAGGCAAATTGAGGACCGTCTTCGATGGGTCCGCACCCACTTCGAACGGGGTTTCGTTGAATCTATGTTTGCATTCAGGTCCCAAATTGCATAGGGATATAATTGACATCATCTTGAACTTTAGAAGACATCAAGTGGTTTTTGGTGCGGACATCCGGATGATGTTCCGCCAGACAGTCATTGTGCAGAGCAACTACGCTCTGCTGCCAGAAAATGTGCGCAGAGCGAATCCGGACAAACGAAGCGGCGGGAAGAATTCTGTACCGGAACTTCACCGGGAAAAAACCACCGGTAAAAATAAGTACCGGGAAAAAATCTCCACGCGGCACCACGTTTGCCTGACTAAAACCTAATTAACTTAACGCAGTCTGCTACCACCGTAGCTTATGAAGGGAGCTACAGGGCCCTATATGATAACCTAACCTATAAATTAACTACAATTGAACACTTACCAAATTAAATCTTCTTTCTCTTCGGATCCAAACTTGAGTGTCTTCGGGAAGGGGGAATTCCTAATCACCCTACCTAACCCAAGAGATCTCAATTCCCCAGGACAACTAAATAGATTTCTTCCCGTAGTTTCACTCGGGAACAGCCAGATGTGAACAGCCAGCCACGTTTCACCTCTCACAAGAAAAAGTCACAATAACAGAGTTTTTCACAAACACAAATCCAATAGTTATTTAACAAACAGGAAATTCACAATTATCACTCAAACTAAACAACAAGCAAAAGACGCGAGACCGCTCCGCGTATTAAAATCAAACCGATATCGCCCTGGACAATGCAATGGCGGACCACACGCGACGCCATCCACGCTAGCAGTGTGAGAACCCCAAAACGCCTGGCGGCGATAACAGGAAACGCCTGCGTTTAGTTTTACCCAATATATTACAAACATCCCCCGTCCCGGTCTGAGAAGCAGACCGCTAGCTTACTCTACGGGAAGGCGGGCGAGAGAGGTCACACCTCTCCTTAAAATCGAACCGTCGACCAACACCTCAGCCACACGCGGAGTGCCATCTCCGCCAAGAATCAAACGTAATATGCGAGCTCGTCGCCAAAGCAATGAGGGCAAATTTGCCTCTTTTAACAATACTAAATCACCCTCCCTGGGAGGCTCAGTCCTGTCTGTCCACTTCACTCTTTGCTGCAGCAAATGCAAATATTCAAGCGACCAGCGACGCCAAAAGTCCTGGCTCATTTGCTGCAACATTTGAAAACGCGACAACCGATATACGCGTTCATCCTTCCACGGGTATTCGGGCAGGGCATTCAACGGCCCTCCCACCAAAAAATGACCAGGGGTGAGAGCTTCCAAGTCATTTGGATCTGGAGATAGCGGACAGAGAGGACGAGAGTTGAGGACCGCCTCAACTTTACAAAACACTGTGGCCAGCTCTTCAAAAGTTAGAGCCGTTTCTCCGATAATGCGGCGGAGGTGGGTCTTTGCGGATTTCACAGCCGCTTCAAAAATCCCTCCCCAATGGGGGCAACTTGGGGGACTAAACTTCCAGGTTATTCCCCTTTGGGCAGCAATTTGACTTAAACTAGTACAATTTTTATCAATAAACACAGAAACATCCTTAAGATAATTTACAGTTCCTTTATAGTTTGTGCCATTGTCAGACCTAATAAGGGAAGGTAGACCTCGACGCGAAACAAAGCGATCCAACGCGGCGACGAAGGCCTCCGTAGTCAGAGCCGATACCACCTCCAAATGGACAGCCTTGGTGGCCAAACAAACAAATACACACAAATAGCCCTTCACAATACGGGCATTACGAAAGGGAGAAGCCTTGATCGAAAAGGGACCGGCAAAATCGGTTCCAACGCCGTCAAACGGTCTCGAAGGTCGGATTCGATCAGCGGGCAAATCACCCATCTGTGGTTGCATCGTGGATGCCTTCAACCTATAACATGCAATACATCGAAACAGAACGCTACGGATTGCTCTTCGGGCAGACAAAATCCAAAACTCGCGTTGCAAAATAGCCAACAAAGCATTGCACCCAGCATGGGCGTTACGAATGTGTCGATCAGACACCAAAAGCTGCACCAAGGGTCCGCCCTTGGGCAACAACAGAGGATGGCGAGTCTCATATGGAAGATCCGCCTTCCGGAGCCTGCCTCCAACCCGAAGAAGCCCATCCGAGTCGATGTACGGGTTCAAACGAGCGACCGCGCCCTTCAACTTAGCGCGTGCGTCGCGCAAGATACGAAGCTCTGACTCAAACCGTCCGGTCTGCACGACACGGACCCAATGCAACAATGCGCTCCGGCGCTCTTCTGCACCTGCAATCGGCTCCAACCGCTTTGCCTGTGGGTTTCTACAATTATGTATGAAACGCTTAATCCAACTGGTAACACCCAGAAGCTTATCCAAGCTGCTATACCGAGCAAGTAGCCAATCCGGCTCCGACGTCGTCTCAGCGACTACAGCATGTACACGGAGCCCAGTCAAACTCAAAGAAGTAACGTCTGTCTGACAGACAGGCCAAGAAGTTTCTGATCCCATCAGCCACTCTGGACCCCACCAGAGCGGGTGTGACACCAATTCTGGTGCCGTACAACCTCGGGAAGCACAGTCCGCTGGGTTAAGCTCTCCCGGCACATGTCTCCATGTTATATCAATTCCGATATTCTGGATTTGGGAAACCCGATTTCCCACAAAAACCTCCAAGGTATGTGGGGCCGCGCGCAACCATGCAAGCGCGACCTGGCTATCCGACCAGGCGAAGATGTCCCGTATCTCGACCGTGGCCGCCAGCTCACATGCAACGTGATGCAACAATTTAGAGAGAAGGTGAGCTCCACTCAACTCAAGCTTGGGAATAGTCAGCCTAGTCCTGATGGGGGCGACCTTGCTCTTCCCTAACAAAAGCGAGACATTGACCCGGCCATCGGCGTCAACTGTCCGCATATAGACTGACGCGGCGTAGCCTCGCTCCGACGCGTCACAAAAGCCATGCAGGCTGGCTCGATATTTCCCGGGTGGCAATATTCGACGAGGCAAGGCAATCCGATTGACTTCCTTAATCGATGAAAACAACTCGAGCCAATCATCCAATGGAGAGCCAAACAGCGGCTCGTCCCACGAGACGCCCAAAGTCCAAAGTCTCTGAAGAAGACACTTCGCAGAGAATATCACTGGACTGATCCAACCGCTTGGATCAAACATACGAGCTATTACTGACAACACCGTTCTCTTAGTCCAGACCTTTGGTATTTCCAAGTCCACTTGGAATGTAAAAATATCGGTTAGCGGCTGGTACTGCATGCCCAGCACCGCTATCCTGTTGGGATCATCCACATCCTCAAACAGGTGAGGGTTCTGTTGGTGATCCTCCGGGATCCCTTCTAGAACTTTAGGCTCATTAGACAACCACTTACGTAGCTCGTAGCCACCTGTCTTCAATATTTCAATCAATTCATCCCGCAGTAGGAGGGCCTCCTCAATACTTTGGGCTCCGGTGCACACGTCATCAACATACAAGTCACGTGACAGCACGGAAGCCCCACGGGGAAAGCGGATCCGTTCCCGCTCTGCCAATTCAAGCAATGATCTGATGGCGATATAGGGACTAGATTTCAAACCATAGGTGTTTGTATTGAGTTCATACACCGTCACAGGATCCTCAGGGCGCTCACGCCAGAGTATCAACTGGAATCGCCTGTCCTCAGGATGTATGACTGTCTGGCGGAACATCATCCGGATGTCCGCACCAAAAACCACTTGATGTCTTCTAAAGTTCAAGATGATGTCAATTATGTCCCTATGCAATTTGGGACCCGAATGCAAACACAGATTCAACGAAACCCCGTTCGAAGTGGGTGCGGACCCATCGAAGACGGTCCTCAATTTGCCTGTTGAGGCCTTCACCACCGCGTGGTGGGGCAAAAAATAATGCTCAGTTGAGCTCCAATCAACTCGAGCCGGAGACATGTGACCCAAATCCTCGTACTCGCGCATAAATTCAATATATTTATCGCGAAGTACGTGGTCACGCTGCATGCGTCGCTCCATGGACAGCAGTCGTTTCTCCGCAAGCGCCCTACTTTGCCCTAGGCTAGGACGAGAGGCAACAAAGGGTAACCTAGTTACAAACCGACCGGAGGGCAACCTCTCCGTGGTCGATCGAAAAAGGGCTTCGCACTCAGCGTGTTCCGGATCCATCCTGGAACTCATAGGTGGCTCCTCCACCTCCCAAAACCTTTGCATGGTCTTGGCCAAGGACGCAGATGCGACGACCGGTGGCTCCTCCACGGTGCTATTATCAAACACAGGGCCCATCAGGGCGAAACCAAAGATAGTAGACACTGCCATCAGTGAAGACGAACCCAGAGCTTTCTGGGTACCCAACAAAATCCAACCCAATACGTCCGAGCCCAGGAGCAAGTCCACTGGGCCGGGATGAAAGACAAAGGGGTCGGCCAAATCCAGACCCGAAACCAAAGACAACACACCCGGCGGTATGTCTGTCGAGGGGTGCCAACCCGCAATGGTATCCATTACCATAGCCGAAGTCGTGATCCTCATTGTGGAGGACTTCAGCGAAGAAAAGGTGACAAGTGTCTGGCCCGTCAGACACTTCACTTGTATGCCACCAACTCCAAGAAGTGGCACAGGCGAGTCTTCCACGACTAAACCTAACTGGCGTGCCACTCGAGTGGTAACCAAACTGCTTTGAGCCCCTGAGTCCAACAGAGCTCTCAAATTAATGGCTTCCCCCCACGACCCCATACGCGGACCACCGCGGTAGGGAGCAGAACCGTCCGCGGCTCTGTCCCAGCAAGGGAGCAAGCTAGTTACGGGCTCCCAACTCTCTCCAAACCAGGGGCGCGCCACTGACCCGGATAATATGGCGGGCGAGTGCACATCCCCATCTGAGGGGGGGCAGAACCCGCGGCCCGGCCATACATATGGTACGGCGGGTGGTACTCCAGCCGTGGGTACTCGTGCAGCGGCGGAGAAAACCGCTGCGGCTGCATGTGTTGGGCATTGGTAACCCGCGTGGAGGGGGTGTCCCCACTCTCACGTCCGATCTAGGGCCCCCGCCCATGGGGGCCCTATCCGGGGCCTGGCCAGTCACATACTGGCCACGACCTTGGGGCGCGTGGTCCCGGTCCGCCAAGACCCGCGCCGGTACGCGACCCGTCCCGAGGGGGGGTGCGACGAGCGAAGCCGCGTCCTCCGTCCGATGGTGGAGGGCTTCGCGCAGGAGCGCCCCCGCCCATAGGGGACCCCTGCCTCAAGAACCGGGGGCCATCCCCGTTCCGGTTCATGCAGAGCATCACGTGGTGCAGCCCACGGCATGCACTGCATGGTATGGCTCTGGGACAGTCACGTGCATAGTGACTGCCCAAACAGTAAAAGCAAAGTTCATGCCGCCTTGCCATGCGGCGCCGATCTTGTACTGGCAGTCTCTGCCAGTCCCTGCATTGCAGCAGGCTGTGGCCCATCCGGCCACATTGCAGGCAGTCCGCGTCCCCCGCGACTGCTGCCGTGTGTGCAACCCGCACACCAGCTCCACGCGGTGGCGGTTGCCGTCCCTGTTGGGGCTTCCCTCGCCATGAGGGTTCCAAGGGCCTACGTTCAGGCGCTCTGGATGGCGCTGAGTCCGTCATGGTATTCTCAGCAGCCCGTGCCTCAAACTCCAAAAACTTCACCAAGTCAGTGAATGTTGGTAGGGTGGTGCTATCCCGCTCCGCATTTTCAGCGCTCAAACCGCGAGCGGATGTCATTGGGCAATTTGCCCAATACAATGTGCACCAACAAAAAAGACCATTGGTCCACCGGCAGCCCCAGTGGTGCGGAGCGCGTTACAGGCCACTGTAACGGGCGTGAGCAACTGCAGGCGCAACTGTGCCCTGTTGGCCACCTTGGGCAGGGCCATCAACTGTGCGGCGTGCGCATCCGCTAACAAACGTAAGTTTTGGTAGCGGGAGTTCAATAACTCCCAAGCCGTATCGTACTGGTCGTCCTCCACCCGGAGGTGCTGGATGAGCGACCGCGCTTCATCCTCAAGAGTGGAGAGGAGGTAGGCCATCTTCTGGGCCTTCGACAAATCCCTGTCGTGCTACGACCAGGGACTCAAACATATTTTTATATGCTACCCACTCCTCCATCCTACCCCCAAAGTGGGACAGCTGAAGGGTGGGGAGCCGACCAGTAACCGCTGGTCCTTCCTGTCTAACAGGTGTGCGAGGGGCTGGTCCGCCAGCCTGTCTCGCCCTTATTGCGGTCACCGCCTCCGCGATATCATCGTGCAGACTCAGGATCTGGTCCATGTCCGCCATGTGACCTGCGTAGGCCTCCGGGGTAAGATCGGCTTCGGTAAGCGCCGCCATGGCCGCTTCCGCGCTAATCAATCGTGAGTGGAGGTGATCCGCTCTTAGCAGTATGGCGCCCTCCCTGTCCTTCCGGGACAGGAGTCCTGCGGCCGTCACAAACCATCTCAATTCGTTGGCGAGTGTCGCCCTAGCATTGGAGGCCTTCGCCATCGCGTCAAATCACAAACAAAAAATAACAAAAGGTAAATAAAAAACAACAAAATCAAGCAACTACACGAAGAACCGCGGTAGGTATGAGAATGGCACAAACCCGGAACGCACGGTACAAACCGCAAACAAATACAAAAAAGGTTACAAATATTCTTATACAAACAAACTAAGAAAAATCTAATAATTTTTACAAACAATTAATTATTTTTTACAAACGAACAAATAGAGGGTAGATAAACTACGCTCTGCTACCAGAAAATGTGCAGAGCAACTACGCTCTGCTGCCAGAAAATGTGGCAGAGAGAATCCGGACACACGAAGCGGCGGGAAGAATTCTGTACCGGAACTTCACCGGGAAAAAACCACCGGTAAAAATAAGTACCGGGAAAAAATCTCCACGCGGCACCACGTTTGCCCGACTAAAACCTAACTAACTTAACGCAGTCTGCTACCACCGTAGCTTATGAAGGGAGCTACAGGGCCCTATATGATAACCTAACCTATAAATTAACTACAATTGAACACTTACCAAATTAAATCTTCTTTCTCTTCGGATCCAAACTTGAGTGTCTTCGGGAAGGGGGAATTCCTAATCACCCTACCTAACCCTTGAGATCTCAATTCCCCATAACAACTAAATAGATTTCTTCCCGTAGTTTCACTCGGGAACAGCCAGATGTGAACAGCCAGCCACGTTTCACCTCTCACAAGAAAAAGTCACAATAACAGAGTTTTTCACAAACACAAATTCAATAGTTATTTAACAAACAGGAAATTCACAATTATCACTCAAACTAAACAACAAGCAAAAGACGCGAGACCGCTCCGCGTATTGAAATCAAACCGATATCGCCCTGGACAATGCAATGGCGGACCACACGCGACGCCATCCACGCTAGCAGTGTGAGAACCCCAAAACGCCTGGCGGCGATAACAGGAAACGCCTGCGTTTAGTTTTACCCAATATATTACAAACAGTCATACATCCTGAGGACAGGCGATTCCAGTTGATACTCTGGCGTGAGCGCCCTGAGGATCCTGTGACGGTGTATGAACTCAACACAAACACGTATGGTTTGAAATCTAGTCCCTATATCGCCATCAGATCATTGCTTGAATTGGCAGAGCGGGAACGGATCCGCTTTCCCCGTGGGGCTTCCGTGCTGTCACGTGACTTGTATGTTGATGACGTGTGCACCGGAGCCCAAAGTATTGAGGAGGCCCTCCTACTGCGGGATGAATTGATTGAAATATTGAAGACAGGTGGCTACGAGCTACGTAAGTGGTTGTCTAATGAGCCTAAAGTTCTAGAAGGGATCCCGGAGGATCACCAACAGAACCCTCACCTGTTTGAGGATGTGGATGATCCCAACAGGATAGCGGTGCTGGGCATGCAGTACCAGCCGCTAACCGATATTTTTACATTCCAAGTGGACTTGGAAATACCAAAGGTCTGGACTAAGAGAACGGTGTTGTCTGTAATAGCCCGTATGTTCGATCCAAGCGGTTGGATCAGTCCAGTGATATTCTCTGCGAAGTGTCTTCTTCAGAGACTTTGGACTTTGGGCGTCTCGTGGGACGAGCCGCTGTTTGGCTCTCCATTGGATGATTGGCTCGAGTTGTTTTCATCGATTAAGGAAGTCAATCGGATTGCCTTGCCTCGTCGAATATTGCCACCCGGGAAATATCGAGCCAGCCTGCATGGCTTTTGTGACGCGTCGGAGCGAGGCTACGCCGCGTCAGTCTATATGCGGACAGTTGACGCCGATGGCCGGGTCAATGTCTCGCTTTTGTTAGGGAAGAGCAAGGTCGCCCCCATCAGGACTAGGCTGACTATTCCCAAGCTTGAGTTGAGTGGAGCTCACCTTCTCTCTAAATTGTTGCATCACGTTGCATGTGAGCTGGCGGCCACGGTCGAGATACGGGACATCTTCGCCTGGTCGGATAGCCAGGTCGCGCTTGCATGGTTGCGCGCGGCCCCACATACCTTGGAGGTTTTTGTTGGAAACAGGGTTTCCCAAATCCAGAATATCGGAATTGATATAACATGGAGACATGTGCCGGGAGAGCTTAACCCAGCGGACTGTGCTTCCCGAGGTTGTACGGCACCAGAATTGGTGTCACACCCGCTCTGGTGGGGTCCAGAGTGGCTGATGGGATCAGAAACTTCTTGGCCTGTCTGTCAGACAGATGTTACTTCTTTGAGTTTGACTGGGCTCCGTGTACATGCTGTAGTCGCTGAGACGACGTCGGAGCCGGATTGGCTACTTGCTCGGTATAGCAGTTTGGATAAGCTTCTGAGTGTTACCAGTTGGATTAAGCGTTTCATACATAATTGTAGAAACCCACAGGCAAAGCGGTTGGAGCCGATTGCAGGTGCAGAAGAGCGCCGGAGCGCATGGTTGCATTGGGTCCGTGTCGTGCAGACCGGACGGTTTGAGTCAGAGCTTCGTATTTTGCGCGACGGACGCGCTAAGTTGAAGGGCGCGGTCGCTCGTTTGAACCCGTACATCGACTCGGATGGGCTTCTTCGGGTTGGAGGCAGGCTCCGGAAGGCGGATCTTCCATATGAGACTCGCCATCCTCTGTTGTTGCCCAAGGGCGGACCCTTGGTGCAGCTTTTGGTGTCTGATCGACACATTCGTAACGCCCATGCTGGGTGCAATGCTTTGTTGGCTATTTTGCAACGCGAGTTTTGGATTTTGTCTGCCCGAAGAGCAATCCGTAGTGTCCTGTTTCGATGTATTGCATGTTATAGGTTGAAGGCATCCACGATGCAACCACAGATGGGTGATTTGCCCGCTGATCGAATCCGACCGTCGAGGCCGTTTGACGGCGTTGGAACCGATTTTGCCGGCCCCTTTTCGATCAAGGCTTCTCCCTTTCGTAATGCCCGTATTGTGAAGGGCTATTTGTGTGTATTTGTTTGTTTGGCCACCAAGGCTGTCCATTTGGAGGTGGTATCGGCTCTGACTACGGAGGCCTTCGTCGCCGCGTTGGATCGCTTTGTTTCGCGTCGAGGTCTACCTTCCCTTATTAGGTCGGATAATGGCACAAACTATAAAGGAACTGTAAATTATCTTAAGGATGTTTCTGTGTTTATTGATAAAAATTGTACTAGTTTAAGTCAAATTGCTGCCCAAAGGGAATAACCTGGAAGTTTAGTCCCCCAAGTTGCCCCCATTGGGGAGGGATTTTGGAAGCGGCTGTGAAATCCGCAAAGACCCACCTCCGCCGCATTATCGGAGAAACGGCTCTAACTTTTGAAGAGCTGGCCACAGTGTTTTGTAAAGTTGAGGCGGTCCTCAACTCTCGTCCTCTCTGTCCGCTATCTCCAGATCCAAATGACTTGGAAGTTCTCACCCCTGGTCATTTTTTGGTGGGAGGGCCTTTGAATGCCCTGCCCGAATACCCGTGGAAGGACGAACGCGTATATCGGTTGTCGCGTTTTCAAATGTTGCAGCAAATGAGCCAGGACTTTTGGCGTCGCTGGTCGCTTGAATATTTGCATTTGCTGCAGCAAAGAGTGAAGTGGACAGACAGGACTGAGCCTCCCAGGGAGGGTGATTTAGTATTGTTAAAAAAGGCAAATTTGCCCTCATTGCTTTGGCGACGAGCTCGCATATTACGTTTGATTCTTGGCGGAGATGGCACTCCGCGTGTGGCTGAGGTGTTGGTCGACGGTTCGATTTTAAGGAGAGGTGTGACCTCTCTCGCCCGCCTTCCCGTAGAGTAAGCTAGCGGTCTGCTTCTCAGACCGGGACGGGGGGATGTTTGTAATATATTGGGTAAAACTAAACGCAGGCGTTTCCTGTTATCGCCGCCAGGCGTTTTGGGGTTCTCACACTGCTAGCGTGGATGGCGTCGCGTGTGGTCCGCCATTGCATTGTCCAGGGCGATATCGGTTTGATTTTAATACGCGGAGCGGTCTCGCGTCTTTTGCTTGTTGTTTAGTTTGAGTGATAATTGTGAATTTCCTGTTTGTTAAATAACTATTGAATTGGTGTTTGTGAAAAACTCTGTTATTGTGACTATTTCTTGTGAGAGGTGAAACGTGGCTGGCTGTTCACATCTGGCTGTTCCCGAGTGAAACTACGGGAAGAAATCTATTTAGTTGTCTGGGGAATTGAGATCTCAAGGGTTAGGTAGGGTGATTAGGAATTCCCCCTTCCCGAAGACACTCAAGTTTGGATCCGAAGAGAAAGAAGATTTAATTTGGTAAGTGTTCAATCGTAGTTAATTTATAGGTTAGGTTATCATATAGGGCCCTGTAGCTCCCTTCATAAGCTACGGTGGTAGCAGACTGCGTTAAGTTAGTTAGGTTTTAGTCGGGCAAACGTGATGCCGCGTGGAGATTTTTTCCCGGTACTTATTTTTTACCGGTGGTTTTTTCCCGGTGAAGTTCCGGTACAGAATTCTTCCCGCCGCTTCGTTTGTCCGGATTCGCTCTGCGCACATTTTCTGGCAGCAGAGCGTAGTTGCTCTGCACAGGTATCCAAATCGGTGTTCTGAGAGGAAATTCTTTTTTAGAAGTATTAATTGTCTTTAACTTTCTACGCTTGCTTGTTTGCAAAATCAATAATATGAATATTGCTGACTCTGAAAAGCTTATTTTTTGCGCCGTTTTTCTGTACGTTGAAATTTTGAAAAAAAAAAAAAATTTAATTGATCGAACGCTTATGTTTTCCAATGATTTTGACGATCTCCGTGGCCCAACGGTCATCACTTCGGACTGCCTCACCGGAGGTCGCGGCTTCGATCCCCGATCGGGTGAATTTTTCAGATTGACCTGGATCTAGGATGTTTATCTAGGTATGTATTTGTTATAAAATATAGCATCGTTGAGTAAGTGTCCCATAACAAAAGTCTCGAACTTAGTTTGGGGCTAACTCAATCTGTGTGATTTATCCGAATATATTATTTATTTATTTTCCAGTTATATTTTGCGAGATTGATAAGTATATCTTATAGAGCAATACGGACCACAGTGCGGAGTGTGGAGTTGTTCTTTTTTGTTTGTATATTATATCCCATAGAGGCCGCGCGCGGAAGTTCTTGTTGCTCGAAGATTATATCCTCATTTGAGCTAGGCCGCGGACGGACAGATAGACAAAAATGGTGCGGCACACTAAAAAACATAAGCAAAATCTCTCTCTCTCTCTCAACCGAAAGACGTCCACTGCTGGACAAAGGCCTCCCCCAAGGATTTCCACAACGACCGGTCCTGCGCTGCCCGCATCCATGAGCATCCCGCGATCCCATAAGCAAAATATAAACAGGAAAAAGAATATTACAGCATCAAAACATCCCCAAGAGTCAAGGCGTATTCTCAAGCCCGGAAATCGTCGCCAACCTCAAAAACCTTTGAAGTAAACAAAGAAAAACGGAGCATAATCGAATCCATATTCCGTGGCAATCGGGCCCAAGCGGATATCGGATCCGGCGCGGATACGGCACGGATATTACACGGAAATTACGCCCGGCCGCGATTCCAAACCTTATTTGCCTACATGCGCGGGAAATTAATAAACGCGACTTACATGCTAATTTTGGTACCCCATTCCTAAATAACAATCTTGGAATACGTCTGTGTCTCGAGATATTACATGGGTTTAGAGTTTGCATATTCAAATGCTCCAATTTTGGAACAGATACCTTATCTCTGCGTTTGTACAAATGTACACGGGAATTAAGATAGTTCTAGTTAATATTAGCTATTCTAATGTTCGTAGGCATCGCTACATTTGGTTTAATTATGTAAAAATAATATTTTTGACTACCACAGACTTTAAAAATAATTATTTTTTATCTGTTACTTACTATTAGACAATATTAACTTGTGAGAGTAGGATAGATCATATATAAGAAATGAAATGCTTTTCAACATGTACAAATTGCCAACTACATAATGATGTCAATAATTTTTATATTTTTACTACCGCAATATGCAAGCAAGAGACAGTAGGACTAGAAGCGAATAAGAGAGTAGTGGCAACAATGTTTGTTGCACTAAACCTAAGTGCAAGATTGCCTGCAAGTTATTCAAACAGCGCCGTAACTGCAGTGCAAGCTAAATTACCTGCATTTCTCGAGCTAATCCCCGATGTTCAGCGGCTGATAAGCACAAGTTATGGAGATTCACGGGGTTTTGGCGTGAGAAAGGTATATGTGGTTTGATTTTTTGGACTAAATGGACTTCAATGGTATGTGTTGTTCTTATAATTAAACCAATAAAATTATTAATTCATGAAAAATCTGTAATAAATGACGATCCAAAAAATATAATAAAATGGGCAATATCTATCAAAATAAACCTAACCTATGTTATAAAGTTCACGCACCCTTTAGACCTTAGTCAGTTCTGAAATAAACATGTGTGATTCCTGGAGGAAACAATCCAAATGCTTTTTTGAGCAGTCTTCCTGCAGCGGTATTCCCAAAACTGATACGACATTTCGATCAGATACGTTTTTTGAAGGTTCCACCGAGTTTGCATCTTCTTGAAAGACCGGCAACACTTTTGTGATACCCCTGGTGTTGCAGTTGCCATCAGGTGACCTGTTTATTCGTTTACCGTCCTTTACTACAAAAAATAGTTGTGGAAAAAAATTCTCCGAGTCCATAAAAGTTAGCTCAAAGTTAAGACGACCAAAAAAGTGTAACGTGAAGCTCAGTAAATTTAAAAAGTTTGTTGGCACTGCTTTGAGCTTGCTTCCAATGGTAATGTGCATCTCAAGAAGATAAAACACAACTTGTTTAATAGGTAAACGGATTTATAGAACTCTTCTCTGTTTCTAGTAAGCTTTATTCATATACGAGTTGCGCCCCGGGGCTTCGCTCTCGTGGAAATTTCCAAATACCATATGCAAACAAATCTTGTACCATAAAATTTTTCATCTATGCGTGATTGCACAAACATACACACTTCCATTCAAACTTTCGAATTTATAATATAAGTAGGATAGGATGGCCTGGTGGTGTGGCCCTAGAATAGCACCAACCCATCTCTTCCCGTGGGTGTCGTAAGAGGCGACTAAGGGATTTAAAACACCGGTGGATGGGCAGCAGCATCTTTCCGCGTACTATGCCATCACACTGCGATCGCCAACCCGCCTGCCAAGCGTGGCGATTACGGCAAAACCCCCCCATGGATAAAATCCTTGGGGGAGGCCTTTGTCCAGCAGTGGACGTCTTTAGGCTGAGAGAGAGGATAGGATGAAATTTGACGCTGCGACTGACTCTTCTTCTTTGGGTCGTGAGGTTCCCTCTGTTATGGTTGAGCTTTGCGATGGCTGACCCTCTTGTCAACTCGTGAACGGGTGTTACCAGGGGGAACTGGTCTGCTCGATTCTGATTCGACTTTTATTTTTATTTTTTGTTCTTAACCATTTCATTGTGGTTACTCGATCACAAACATAACATGTTTTATTATATGTATAATTGTTTCTTATATTTTAATTTATTTTTGACTGTATACAATCTAGTGTATGTATAAAGTTAATAAATAGCCCCTCTGGTATGTTAGGCGATCAAGACTGTTTCATGAGTTTCTTTCGGCATTTCTTCTCAGCAGTGGTCGTTCCGAAATGCTAGTAATTTGTATTTTTGAGACATAATATATTATGATTTTATCTATTAAATAATTAGTCTTCGACGTCAAAAGAGCCTTCTTTGAAGGCTTAGTTTCAATAAAAAAAATTGACTTAGGGAATACAGATACGACGCAGACATGATGCAGCTGAACGTAGAAACATGTAATTTTGCAGACTTACCACTTTTGCAGATTGACAGACTTACTTTCCATTGCTAAGCATAAGCTTTTTTTTAGCATAGAACCCTGAATATGTATAATATAAATTAGAAATATAAATTTCACCTACCATAACATTATCCAATGTATTTACTTGTCACAAGTAGCTTATTGCCGACATTTCCAGTTTGTGGTAAATTTAAGCTTCTTTAAACTTTACGACGAACTTTTGAAGGGGTATAAAACACAAGTATAAACTATCAAAGCTGTAGCGAATCAAGTAAATTTCTCATCATTGATATATATAGATAAGTTTGATATTCTTGAGTCACTTAATTTAAGAGTTGGCATCGATAAATGTGTAGTCATTTTAGATTATTTCAAATGGCTTTAATTTATTGAAAAAAGTAACAATTTGCAATGAATGGACCTGAAAAACCTAAAAATGCTTTGATGTTCGTAAGAGCCTTGTTATCGCAATAAATCTTTCAGCTGAATGAAGTCCAAGTTGAACGTACTCGTTCCCAAGGTTACAAGAATATAAAGACTTGGCTGTAAAAAGTTCTTGTCAAATTTAAAATTCTCAGAAACGAGTCCCAGATCTACAAAAATTCGAGCACTTTTAGTTACACATTCTTGAATTATTTATGTTTACCTTTTGATATTTTGAAATGGAATTAATTATTTAATTTTACAAATGAAATTGAATGTAATTTTGCCATTTCGACTCGAGATTATGATAATGATACCCTTAGGTTTCAATATTGATATCAGGTTGAGCTAAATTGGTTGTGCACCATCGGAACACTTATCTATATTATGAGACTCATTGCTGCAGCGTACACCTGCATATTGAACAACTTTCACATATTAAGTTATATAATTTTATAAAGGTAGCATATTTACATACGTATCCTCCTACAAAATTGAGAGGAAATGACGCGCTATTTTATGAAAAAAATAATTACTGCTATAGAACAACATGTGAAAAATTCTACATTTTTACATCTTAAACTATATCTACTTAATTGCAACGATCCTAAAACAAAATAATTTAAAACAATATTTGGAACAGATTAAATTATTAATTTAGCAGGAGGAGGTAAAGTGCAACTAGCAGTATAATCTATCATGATCCAGCAGCCGAGTGTCGCAGTGAAGTGCACAACAAACACGGGGGCGGCCGAGGGGGCGACACAATGCGGGTGATTACCGCGCCAAGTGTCGGCTAGAGGTGTCGGAACTATGGACTACTCTATACGTAAACATAATGCCATTTATATTTTAAGCTAGCTTTTACCCGCGATTTTGTCCGCGCGGAATTTACTGTTGGCTCTAAGCGACGACGTATTAAGACGAAACCTGCTCCACTTTTTAAGTCAAACCTTCAATTAAATACTTCCTGCTTCACTTTACAAAAGCTAGGCAGTGATTTCAAGATTGAAGTAAAATATCATTATTATTTATTATTATTATTATTTAATAGCCATTAATGTCCCAGTATGTACCATTAATGTAACCCGTGTGGTTCCCGGGTTAGAATGGGACCACTCCATCTCATTCCATGGATGTCGTAAGAGGCGACTAAGGGAAATACTTCCGATGGGCAGCAGCGTCGGAAGCTCACAAAGCCAAAAAAAACTGCGCTCGCTAACCCGCCTGCCAAGCGTGGTGAGTATGGCAAATCCCCCCAAAATCTTGGGGGAGACTTTTATCCAGCAGTGGATATTTTGCGGTTGTAATGATGAATGTCCAAGTACTGGGCAAAGGCCTCTCTCTCCCTCTTCCAAGACTTCCGATCCAAGGCTATATCGCGCCACCCTTTATCAAACCTGCAGTGCAATCGCCATAAGTAAATTCATACGAAACGCAACTGAACCGCGATCGTTACGCCATTTTTCGGATGATTCCGTATCGCGGTAATATTTTGACAGCTGCTTGAACCGAAGCTAGATCGTAGATCAACCGAACCGTTGTCAAAATAAAAAGTTCCAAAGAGGCTGCTTTTTTTCGATCGTTGCTTAAACGTTGAGGTGTTTTGTGGAAAATCTATCACTTCCAATATTATTTTCATGGAAATAGCTAATGAATTTGATGTGGCAAAAGCTCGGGCCACAGGAAAACATGAGAATCAGTGAGAATATTAGTGATCGTATTTAGACAAAATGCTTTCATATAGTATAAAGACACAAGCCATTCGAACCATCACAAGCAGCAGCTGCTCGTGAGAACGGACAAAAGGAGCTAGTGGCAGCAATGCAGCATGCCGGCGGCCAGAGATGTCCTTCAGCTGGAATTAGGACGCGCACGAAGATGCTCTCATAAATCGTTTGTGGTCAAATACGGGCAAGAGCGGTGCACAATTAAAGACATTTTTACATTAGTTTAGCTATTTAATAGTGAATTTTGATTACAACAATAATCTATACAAGTACTTACCTAGTTAAGTCCTTCAATGTGTTTACTTATGTGTGCTTGAACATATTAAAATTGTGTAACGACGGCCAGTTACTGTGTGCCCAGCCAAGCCAAGCCAAGCCAACCTGTGATACCAGACAATCACAAGGTCCTAGCCAATGCCAAGGTGACACATGCCAATTCCATAGAAAAACCCGAGTCCGAGCAGCGGGCCCTATGAATAGCTGCGGGTCCTTTTTTTGGGAGTCTATTCGCCTTCCTCTATGTTATTTAAAATTCAATTCTATGTAATTAGAATAGGAAAATCTGTGCGTGTTTGTGTGTGCTAAATAGACTGCTTTGTTTGCAAAAGTACTTTTATTTATCCTCTTTTGATGCAATTGATAAGTTTTTTGTATAACATTTTTATAGCTATTTTGCAAGTGACTTACTACCACAATATAACATTTTTTTTTAAAATTTGTTTTAGATTAGATTTTTTAATTGTGGAAAACTTGCAAAAATGTTTTCCAAATAGTAAGTAACAATGCTATCATATTATTATACATTCTTCAACATAATCCAACATTACCAATACTACTAGGGTAATACAATTAAGCAAATAAGAGCTTAACATTATCAAAATTTTTCTGAACTGAACGAACAAAAGAATAAAACAAATATGTAGGTATCATTGCATTGTAATAGATTAATGTAATTAAAAAAAAAAGAACTGAGTATTCCACATTCTATGAAAATATTGCATTGTGCGAGCAAGAAAATTATTGATAAGTGGAAATTGATCTTAAATAATATGAATAGAAAATAGATAGATAGATCAACACTTTATTGCACCATTTACAGAAAATAATGTAAAGTAAGACAACCATTTATTTTAAAGCCATTTATTTTTAATTTAAAATTACAGGTATAGGTAGCTCTATTAATTAGGGAACTGTTTTCAGCCCTTAATTTATTTCCATACTCCGGCTTTTCTGGCTTGTCTGTGGGTCCTGGATGTTCCTGTTGGTGACTATGACTAGACCGAGTGTACTGAACTGAAACAATGCAATAAATACCATTAAGTATAAGGGCCTAAACTTCTATGTGTATGTGAAATTTCAGGAAGATTGGTTCAGTAGATAAAGCGTGAAGAGTTTTATTAGCTTGTTGATTAGCATTTATGCCAACCAATTAGGCCCAAACCCGGCACTTTAAATCATCCCATACATGAAAAGTACAAAGAAATTGGTAATAGTTTATACATAGTATTACAGCATGGAAATCCTTGGGGGAGGCCTTTGTCCAGCAGTGGACGTCTTCCGGCTGAGAGATGATTACAGCATATTTATCCTTACTTATTACAAAATAAAATCCCATACTGCATCTGTATGTTTCTCAAAAAAATGGGGTGGGTCTTAAGGAAAGTTTTAGTTTATAATTGACGCGGGCAAAAGTAGCTAATATTAAAGGTAGTAAGTGCATAGATCATACCTTAGCCCATTCTTTGCTTGTTCTAGTGAGCATTTAATCTTTTCCTGCATTTTCTCCATAAGCGTGCCACTGTTACACGTGCTTCCTTTGACCTCACTCTTTTCAATGAGCGAGGTCTTGGTACTGTTCGAGATAGTTCACAGGGAGCTGCAATTGTTCGACACTGGCTTGCCGACGACGTTCCATTTTCAGCAACCGTACCAGTTGGATATTAAATATAAACAATCTGCCTCTTCCTCAAATAATTTCATAACCCTAAGTCCTAGCCCTTCACTTGGGCGACCTTCATCAAACAAATACTATTGTTTATGTCCACTTGAAATGTGAACCGTAGAAGAGTCCATAAATTAGTCCCAAATCACATTTGTTTCCTCTTTAATTCTGCTCATGTTGATAAACAACCATTGTTCCAAGAAAAGCGATAACAGATGAAATATGAAGAAATATCTTGAGAGAGATATCTACCTCTAAAGATAGGTAACGTAAATAAATATTGAGGTAAATATGTACCTAAATCTAAATATAACCTTAAAAACAAGCAAATGATAGACAAAATGACAAAATACCTATTGCGTTCAACAAGGTTCATGTTGATTGTCGATTATACTCAAATCACAGGTATTTACAAAAATACTTCACAAATATTAGCGTCCAACTCTAACGTTTCAAGAGTGATCATGTTCCAGTTGCGATTCAAGTTCGATTGTCGTTACGAAGTTACCGCGATTCCGAAATTTGCTGAATTGGATCGCAATTCTACCACGGCCGACGTTGAATCGTAACCGATCCTTAATCGAACCGTAGTGTTATAAATTAGCGCGATCGCACTGCTGTTCAATTCGTCGCACCAGCGTAGCGCATCCGTGGTCGACCCAGCCACCTCTTGCCATGAGGAGGAATCCAGTCTGTCACTCGTTGGGCCCATTGGTCTGGAGACATTCTGATGACGTGCCCCGCAACGTAAAAAATCATTAATTTAAAATATTTAACTTATTATTAAAATACACCATCCATTAGTAATATTGGTTATTTTAAGTATTGGAACATACATCGGCACTAAAATCTGTTTCCGTCGGGTGCACCTACCTACGCAGTAAAACCTTTACTGCCACATAAAGCTAAGCTTTCTGAAATGACGGTATCATAAAGCATAGAATATACCACAAGCTAAACTACTGTCGTAATTTATATACCTTTGTTGATTGTTATGAGATCTAAAATAATAGTAGTCTCTACATTTTTAATTCAACATTGAAATTATGAAATATTTTTTACGCAATATAAAATGAATCATGTAATATTTAGACTTTAATTTTAGCTTCCTAGTTGCAAGGCGAGAATAAATGGCTTATACAACCTACAACCAGTCATAGCCTCTTGACATAGGTTACTGCTCAAAAAAGGAGAGCTATATTATCAGATTTTATTATATACTTATTTATGTAAGTTATATAATCCAGTTCAATTCTTAAACGCTTTGACAGATACAGATGTGTGCGATAATCTAAAATTCCTTACAATAACCCCAGTTTAATGTCGTCTAGAAAAGCAGTAACAGTGTTTTTGATAGTTGTTTTTATTAATTAGGTCTTAACGTCGAAATTAAATGCTCACTGAACCAATATTATAGCTTGTAGTGTAGTTCTCTCTTAACTCTCTGGACAGATGGCATTTCGGCGGACCCCGGCTGATTATTACAGACCTCGTCATAAAAGACATGCGATTCGTCCGGAAATTGGCCTCTGTGTCCTATTCGCGGGATTTGAACGGCCAATATGGCTTTAAGGAACATTCCTTATGTTGATGGATTTAAAGAAAAAAGAAAGTTACTTCCTACTAATATTATAAATGAAAAAGTTTGAAATTGAGTTTGTGAGGATGTGTGTTACTCAATTACGCAAAATCTACTGGACGGATTTCGATGAAATTCGATAGAAAAATACTGGGAATAGCAAATATGGTTACTTTTTATCAAAAAATTCCCACTTCGAAGCCCCAAGGCGCGACTAGAAAGGAAGGAAGTGTTGAATGCTAGATTAAACAGATCATGCAACAGAATAAACTAAATTAGTGTTTGCAAAATAAGTGCTCCATAGTACGCAAAAATTCTTACTTGAAAAGGCAGTCTTGCTCGAATTTTCTCAGATCTAAAACTAGTCCAATCATGTTTGTCCGATTTTTCGACTTAAAGACTACAATAAATTTCATGAAGATGACACCGCCCTGAATATATCAGCAGCAATACATAACAGGACACAAAAAGGGTGACTTCAGCGGGTCACCTAGCCTTCGAATGTGCCAAATAAATCGCGCCCTGTCACGTGACCCCGCCATTTGTCACAATAAGGTGTATTGATGGCAGTTTATTGTGATTTTTGGGTGGATTCGGAGTTTCTGAAAGTCTGACTTTTGTTATTGACACGTAGTTTATAAAAAAATCTGATCGGATCGGATTGCTGCAAGAAGGTCTTCGCAGTCGCGTAAAAAAACACATAATTTAGTTTTATGCATACGTTTAACTTAATAACACACGACAACACATTATGGTTATGAATACCAACAGCTCTATGAGCGGTGGTGACCTGTGGCTGCAAAGGTCTTAGGTTCGAATCCTGCCCGTGCCACACGAGTTTGTATACCAATCTGACTCATGTACCTATGTTAGTTTTCATCGACCACCACTTGCTTCTGGTGAAGAAAACATGATGAGGAAACCCGCACTCTGGTTGATGATTTATAAGCTAGTGTTGAAATGGAGAAGGCAATGGCAAACCACTCCAATAACATTGCTAAGATAGTCGTTGGGTGTGTTTCATTCCATATAATGACCACGGCCCTTATTCATTTATTTCTTTACCATCATCGTAAAGATTCTAATAGAAAAAAGTCCGAGGGATTATAATATTATGTAGATAATCGTACATTTTATCAAACTGTTGTTAACAATACAGTATTTTACTATTTATATATAACATTTTTACGACTTTCTTCAAGTAGAAGCGTCTATTTTCTACTTACCAAAGTCAAGCTCCAACTCACAAGTTTCACATTAAGGCATAAAATAAGTTGTCTCCAGAAATCTAAATAATATAATAGGACTAGAAATGGCATCGACTGTATTTTATATGATTACTAGCCGCGCCCCGGGTCTTCGCTTTTGTTGGAATTTCAGGATAAAAAGCACCCTTTGTGCTATTCCCGGTATTTTTCTACACGTGTACCAAATTTCATCGAAATCCGTCTAGTATATTTAGCGTGATTGAGTAACAAACATCCTCACAAATTCATAAATTCACAAACTCACATCCAAACTTTCGCATTTATTAGTAGGATGAATGTAGCTCACATGTTTAGTGATCATCAGTCAATTGAACATTCTAATGGAATACGTAAATTAAATTCTATTTGATAGAGTGTGTGTGAGTGAGCAAAGGTTAGAGTCCTATGCAGCTTTGCCAATCACCCTTACTAGCACAAAAAGTTTATATATATTGCATTTTTCATACAAACTTTGACCTCCATTTTCAGCCCTTGGGGGTTGATTATTGAAAAAAGTAGCATTTGAAAAGTAGTTTTAAGTATTTCTTTAACTACATCCATACCAAATTTCATCAAAATCGGTCCAGCGGTTTAGCCGTGAAAGTTTAACAGACAGACAGGCAGGCAGACAGACTTTCGCATTTATAATAATAGTAATAGTATAGTAGGATACCTATGTATTATATTTAGATGTCTGTGGCAGTCCTAAACTTATTTCATATCAGGCGCCTCTGTCGCTGCAGCTTAAACGTAAGAAATACGTCCTACGTCAGCAATATAAATGCAAAGTGGCAGTTCCGGACCCTACATAAAATGGCATTTTTATGAACAGCTCCCAAATCTTAATAAACCGAACTTGCTTCATAAAATGTGAAGTTTGAATATGTTTTGAAGTTCTTTATTAGAAGCCACAGGTGAACGGATCTGAGACTTGGATGTTTACATTCTTCGATAATGAGAAAACGGGTGTAAGACGTTAAATTATACATTTCAAATATATATCTAAGCTTTGAATAAACAAAAGATTTTGCGTTTTCATCAATGAAACCGTAGGTATCTTTTTCGCAATAACGTTATCATTTCTTGAATTTTCATGGGATTTAGTTAAAAAAAAAATTCGCCTTAAATGTTTGATCATTTGAGTTATTTATGAGAAGAGATAGTAACCCTATAAATAGTAAGTACCTACATAGATTTCCGCTTTCTAACCAAAATATTACCTTCCTGAAATATAACCCAAATGGTAACTCTACGATATAAAACTGACCTCTCCGTTATTCCATCAGCGTATCGCCAGCGATTTTAAAATAATTGGCGGCAGTAACTGCATCATCTGACCAGTTCGTCCGAGCTCCACTGCGAGTCCAGTGTATAGCTTGAGTTATTTTTTGCTAGCTGTGCCCCGGGTTTCTGCTTTCGTTTAAAATTTGGGATAAAAATAAGTTATTTTTAGGTTTTACTCTACCGGTAGGTATACCAAAATTTGCATACCGCAAGGCTGATTGGTTACTATGATGTTAGAGAACATGTAAAACGGAACGCGGGACGATGAAAAAAAAGCGTCAAAGGAAATAGTGTTAGAAATTGTAAAGGTGCAAACTAAGAATAGACTGGAAGGAGACTGAACTAGTAATTACCGTTGGGGTGAAGGAAATGGCCTCGTAGGACGAACGCAAACATGGATATAGAGAAAATGAATGATGTTCATAGAATTAGGAATATATTTATTTGATACTGATATATACATACACAAATGTGCTATCCCAGTTCTAATTCACCCGTGTGCCAATCCACTTAGCGACTTGGTAACAAAATTAAAACATACATGTATTCTAAATTGAGTACCTCAGCAGCTTTTTATATTTTCTACGCAGTAAATTCAATAAAGACTCTCTGACTAGCAATGCGAAAAGAAACATAGTTTGTAATGCGATATAAATTGCCCTTTCTGCTTTAACTTACTCTACGGTCATTTGAAGCAACTTTATTTTAGTTCCATTATTTATTAAATATGTGTGTTATTATTATGTTTTTTTAAATG
This sequence comes from Ephestia elutella, assembly GCA_018467065.1. NCBI lineage: Eukaryota > Metazoa > Arthropoda > Insecta > Lepidoptera > Pyralidae > Ephestia > Ephestia elutella. The sequence continues at coordinate 1,827,367 of CM031576.1, read as the reverse complement.
ATTGAAAAAATTCAGAATAAGTTCGTGAGATTTTTGTACCTGAAACAATATGGTGTATACCCCTATTTCCCTCTAATGTATCCCACCGCTTTTGTATTGGGAATGGTAGGTTATAATAGTTTAGAAGTGAGACGTAATGTATCACTTTTAAAATATATTTTTAAAGTCTTCACGGGTATTACCGTCAATAGTCCGATACTTTCGAAATTGTCACTATCAGTGCCGGATGAATTCATATTTAGGAGGCGTAAACCGCCTTTGTTTAGTGCACCTTCCTCGCGTACTAAATTGTATCGGTTGTCTCCCGTGGCCAGAGATCTAAATATGTTGAATTCCATATGTCAGGAAGGTGATGTAGACATATTCCACTGTTCGTTGGAGAAATTCACAGACATGGCATTATTATGTGTACCAAATTTATAATTTTTCTATATGTTTTTAGCGATGTTGGAGTAGGTTAAGCCTGTAATGACACGCTGTATAAAATGAAATAAATAAATAAAATAAATAAAATTACTGAAGTAAATTCATTATTCCCATGTTTTCTCGTAAAGTATTGGAAAGAGTGGTTTAGTGCTGAAGATATATTTTACAAGAAAAAAAAAAATAGCAAAATGAACAATAAAATCACAATATAGGTAACTCACGGGTAAAATTGGAACTTTTAAAAATCATCAATCCGAAATTATCGATATTAATTTGTTTCTTAATCACGAAAATGGCTGGACAATTTTTTATAAAATTTTGTACTTATACCAAATTGGATAGCGCATAGGCAAGTAATTATGACGTGAATATAAAATATATCTTTCAGAATGTATAGCATGAGGTGTGGACTGCCTGTATGAATCACCCGTAGCTATTTCCTTTCCGTATTTCGGTCCAATGGAGCCAATTTAGCGGTCGGAGCGGTGCTCTTCCAAGTCTATTTAGTATTTATGCCAGTTCTTAATTTCTACCATTTGGCTCAAGTAACGGGGCCAAAAAGCTACGTCTCCATTTTGCACGTGTTTCATTTAAATTATTATATAACATTTACAGTTTTAAAATAATCAAGAAATTTTCGGATAAGTTCAAAAAGCCTTCTCCGTTCGGTCTACTTCTGCCTCATTCTCTCACTCGTATGAATTTCGGGATAAAAAAATCTCTATGTCCAAGTTTTATTCTACCCGTGTACCAAATTTCATCTAAATCCTCCCAGTGTTTGAAGCGTGATTTACTGTAATCTTCCAACCCAATATTTGAATTTTTAATATTTTTATTATGACACAAATACGATTTAAAACTAGGTCTTTGCAAGCATGCAGAACCCTTTGCATGGTTTGATTGAACGTTACATTGAATAAGTTACTATGGATGCAGATCCATCTATATACACCTATACATATCGCAGTAGCTACTATCTGACTAGACAATAGCCACTACGACATGCACATTTAAAGCTACGTTAGTAGCATTGTTCCAGCATTCTGGCGATAAGAAGCCGCTCGGAATAAAATCACAATATTTTAGAGACCTCGTAGCCGTAATCTTCCATTCACAGGGTAAGGGGCTTGTCACACTGCCCGAGTTGATAGAAAGAAAATATAAAAAAAATGGTCCAATGGTGGAGGAAGGATTTCGATCTTCTTCTTGTCGAGTCGGAATGGCTATTAAATTAGTTTGGACCAGTATTTGGCCACGCTGATCTCTCTGTCGGTGGCTTCGTTTAACTCCTTTATTGTTCAGGAGGAGGGGCATTTTGGACACGACAACAGGTGGGTCATGGATTGACCACCACCACCGTAGTTGCACAGATTATTGCTTGAGAAACCCCAATAAACTCGGTTTTCGTGGCATTTCCCAATACCAGCCCGGAGTCTATTCAAGGTTTTTCAGACTGCTTAGGGGAGATCGCCACCCAAGTGGGAGCTTCTCAGCAGGTGGAATATTGGATTGGGAGGGGGATATTTGTGTTTCCGATTTGCGTGTGTTTCCGATCCGTTTTGCGATGGCTGACCCTCGCGTCAACTCGTGAACGGGTGTTGCCAGGGGAACTGGTCTGCTCGATTCTGATTCAAAATTTATTTTTATTTTTTCGTTCTTAACCATTTCTTTGTGGTTTGGTTACTCGATCATAAACATAACATGTTTTATTATATTATTTTTTTTTCTTATATTTTATTTTGGACTGTACACAATCTAGTGTATGTATAAAGTTAATAAATAGCATATTAGGCGACCATATGGCATGTTAGGCGACCAAGACTGTTTCATGAGTTTCTTTCGGAATTTCTTCTCAGTAGTGGACGTTCCGAAATGCTAGTAGTTTGTAGCTTTGAGACATAATATATTATGATTAAATAATTAGTTTTCGACGTGAAAAAGAGCCTTCTTTGAAGGCCAAGTTTCAATAAAAAAAATTGACTTTGACTTTCACGACGCCAGCCTAGTCTCCTTGGCTTCACTGGATTTCGGTGAAATTAGTACACGGGTAGAAATATAACCTGGGATGACACGACACATAGGGTACTTTTTATGCCAAAATTCTCATGAGATTGAAGCTAGTTTCACAAATGATGTGTTGTGTCTCTTTAAAACTTTAATTTCATTTACAGTTTTTTTTTTCATTTTAATAGAAGCTCAAGCATATGGTTCTTATAATTTCTCGTAGACAGAAAATGTTTTACAAAAAAAAAAAATAGAATCTCCCGTATGCCAGGGCCCTAAAATCAGGACGAATGGATTTATTCAGAATGTTCGGAAGCACTCCCGACCTCTCGGAGTGAAAACTGGAGAGTTCCTAACTAGCACTAGGTTTTGTTTGTCTCCCTGTTACACCTAGTGGAGCCATACTTTAACTGGGTTATTGTAAGTTTGCTATCAAAGTCAATTTGCCATCAAAAAAGTATATGTAGATTCGTCATCAGACGCCATTTTAAAAAGAATCACTCTTAAATCCGAAATCTAGTAATCAGCATTTTTTAGGTTAAATTATTTTTTTAAATCATTGAAAATCCTTTTCCATTATGTTATACACAAGCGAAAGTGTGTTTGTATATTTGTTTGTTACGCTAAATCACCCCAAATTACCTACTCAGTTAACATTATAATTTTTGAAAAATGCATCTATTTTGCAGAGTTAGGATTCGAAAGATGTAACTCTACGAGCAAAGACGCGTGTAAAAGCTATTTAAACTACATTATTTTCCGAAACCATACAAATTATATCGATGCGTAAAAGTGAGTTTCCAAATCAATGGCCTCGCAGAGATTTAAACGATTCAATTAAACTGAAATGGAGTGTAAAATTATTATGGCCCGTAATTTTTACGGCTTGATTTGTTAAATCCATATTTATTGTACCCGAGATACTATACTTTGTGTAATTTAAACGCAGTCCGATTCAATTGTGTCATAAAATATATTATTGAGGTCGTAAATAATACTCGTCGGGGATGCGAATAAGATAACAGGCTTTAAAATGCGTTGTCAGCTCAGCTGTAGTGTATTTGTAACTATGTATGTGACTACACATCTATATACGATATCTATAATATTTTTAAATATAGTATAAATACTAGATAGACGTCTATATTGAGTGTTCATGATCGTAATCAAATACTTTCTTCTTCAATCTTTAACGTAAATTTTGTCACGTTGTTACTTAAATAAATACATTAAATACAGGGCTCGATGATTCTATTCGAGTATATTTAATTAAACTATTGATTTAATAATCAATTTACGTGTGATTATTTTAGTGTGACATAAATTGCGGAATCCCAATATATAATATTCTTGCATTTTCAAATAATGTGTGGAAAATTACCGCTTAATTGGTAGTTTTCATACTGCGTCGTTCAATTACCATAAATTTAAATCCAATATCCACAAAATAACATCGCTGTATGCAAATCAAAACAAATTGGCCTAATTGATTTCAGTTTTAGGTCATTTCATAAAAACAGAAATACCTATTTCACAATATTTTTTTCAAATATCAAAACAGAAAAGGTAGGTATTGTATTTACAAATAGAAAAACAAAGCTATTGTTTTATCCAATTCTCGTTTTATCAAATCAAACTTGGTAGGGATAGTAAATTTTTGATGGAATCAATTATTTTTGTTTACGATTTGTTAGTTTATAAATATAAAGGTGAAGGTCGCGGGATGCGCATGGATGCGGGCAGCGCAGGACCGGTCGTTGTGGAAATCCTTGGGGGAGGCCTTTGTCCAGCAGTGGACGTCTTTCGGCTGAGAGAGAGAGAGATAAATATAATGCAATCTAAACAATTCTGAAGCACGATTTACTTAAATACTTCTGTTATAGACCTCTGAAGAGAAATAGCACTATGTAGGAAGCTGCATTTTCAAATTCTTTATTTTTTTTATTTGTGTGTTAGTTTTTACTTGTGAAAATTATTTTGGGTTACACCTAACATAATTTTCCCCCATACATTGTAGTGTATTCATGTCTTTTTTTACTTTTATTCTTGTTGTGGTGTCTCTCTCCAGATTATCGGCTCATAGACGCGCGTTTCCACCATCGTATCCAGCTGACTGGGCTGAACTACGACCGCACATGCGCTAGAGATGACATAATGCTTCCTTCTCTTTCTCTCACATACACTACATCCCTTCCTTATTTTAATATTTTTTGTTTAATGAAGCAAACAAAAAGTCTTTAACCACAATTTAAAATAATGAATCAATTAATTATTTTAAATTGTGGTTAAAGACAAAATTCTGATCATCTTTTATCTCCTCTCCTGAACGTTCTTGTACTACCATTTCTAAATTCGTTTCCTTATTCATAGATTTCCATTCTCCCTTTACTTATTCTTTCATGTTGCGTCTCAATTGCTATTGTTACAGCGTAGTAGGTAAACCTTCGTTTTAACTTTTTCTTTTTTTTTTTCATTTATATGTTTGAAAGCTGTCATAATAAATAAATCAATAAATCCAACAACATCGATACAGAACAAGACGTATTATTTGCATTTCATTAAACCCATAATTAACCAGACCAGCAGTCTCTTCTACTGCGTATCGAAGGTATAACCAAGACTCCCGACGCCCACGTCGATGATTGGTGCATAATGTATAATTGTTCTGTACTTCCATATCTCTTGTTTCATCTATTTGACTTCCGCATATTCTCCGTTTTCAGATATAGCCTAATTAAGACTAAGTTTTCCAGTTTTAACGTAATTTTACACACATTTCATATCTCTTACTTGTATGTCAACATCACACGCTCGCATCGAAATACAAGTACCTACCTACATAATATCTCGATGCATGCTCTTTGTCTTTTATTTGTGTACTCTCTCCCTTTTTCTTTTTTTTTACGTAGGTGCAATATCTATCTATCGAATCTTGTATCTAAATTTCCTTTGTAAGAATAACTCTACCGGTTTACGCAGTTATACTATATGGCGTGGTATTACACATATTCAAGTAGGTACTCAACCAATGCTTCTTTCCAGCTCTTTCTTTCTACTTGGCATAATAATAAAGTTATGAAAACCTGATGATCTAAACGGCTGAAAATCTCTTACATAAGCGAATCATCGCCTTACTGCTTACATCTTTACATGCTTTAATTTCTTTGCACCGAATATAGTAGGTAATCAAACACAACCAGGTAATGATCACTTGATTGGGATATCAGAGAATTGGGTAGGTGATCCTTTCCTTTTGAGTAGGTGTGGTGGATTTGGTGCCAATATTAGAGTGCATTGTTTACAAGTCCGTATTATACACTTCATAAACTTCAAATGTTCTTAACACCACCAGAACTTTGCTCTAAATCTTAACTTCGTTGTGGCCATTACATGATGGCCCTCGTTTTTCAAATTTAGATTAATTAATAGGACTGAATAGTTTGTAGGTTAATTTTAATGCGCTCATGTCAGAACTACTGGTCCAATTTGAGAAATCCTTCTGTATATGATAGCAACATTCGTCATTCAATCATTCAGTAAGGCATTAGAATATCCGGACTTTCCACGGGAGCAAGGCCATGTGGCAGAGCTAATAGTTTATATATCCCTTTACTGTATCATTCCACTACTTGTTTAATTCGCCCTATTTCAGTTTTTTTGTATGCCAATGCTTTGAATGTTTTTCATTGCCTTTCAGGGATACGGCTTTTGGTCTAGCATGGTCAGGCACGGCATATCGTGGGAATGTTGTATATTTAAATACTTTATTTGTAAGAAACATGCCAATTATTATTATTATTTTTTTTTTGTAATCTTTATAGGTACTTTTTTACTTTATAGTTTTATCGTGGTTAAAGTATGTACATTTTTAAAGACAATAATGCATAGTTTAATTTGTCTGTACAAAGTCCTACCGGACTTACATTATATTGTGATGAGGTGGTTGCTGGGGAGTCGAACCCCGACCACTGTCTTCAGCATAAAATCCCTGTTACCTGAAGGGTATGACAGGGTTTGATCGAGCCTAAGGGTGATTCTAGTGGGAGGATAAATACCAAATACGGATAGGGTTTAACAATTAGTTATTTATTACCATCTAATACAATGTTTCCTTATAGCTACTTATGCTAGGACACCTTATGAGCTAACATATGATTTACAAGCACTAATTCAACTACCCCTGGTTTTAACGGTATGGCCTGAACGCCCCCCAGCGACAGGCTGCGCGGGCCCTGGTAAACGGGATGCACCTATAGAGGCGCAAAACGGAAACGTGGCGCGAAAGCCGCGCTGACGTTTGGTGATCCTGCAGGAGGATAGCGGTAACACCACACGGGGTGCCGGAACGGATTGAACACGCGTGGGATAGAATTAAGGGTACGGAACGGACCCACGGGTTCGGGATTTTTAGGCGTGCGCGAGCTGCCGTGAAGCGGCGCTAGATGGGCGACCACGGGTGCCCTCTTACGGGACGGGGAACGAGTCCCTTACGGGGACCGTATTGATCAAAGGGTTAATAATCGGGATTCCTACGGGGTAGTGTTAGCGGGATGAATTGGGGGTGAAGTAGCCTGCTATCGAATGCGAGGGTAATCACACCGACCACAAACCACGACTCCCGAATTCCAGGGGGAACCACCCCTATCGAACGCGGGAAACCACGCCGACCAGGGTGTTCAATAGGGAATGAAAGAGGGTGGAGCGACCTGCTATCGAACGCGGGAAACCACGCCGACCACACGCCACAACCCCCAATTCCAAGGGGAGGAAATATGTTAGCGGGACGTAGGGGTTAAATGACCCACTATCGAATGCGAGGGTAATCACACCGACCATGGGCCACTGGGAGAGGGAGAACTGCTTGCGCAGCGAGCACTTGGGAATGAGTGCTGAAGTTGCTAGGGCCGGCTCGGTTTATATAGGGCCGCGGCGCGTCGGTTGTGCCCGGTTAGAACTGGTTTCGGCCGGCGGTCGGGGGCGGCTCGCCTGTCGCTGTGTGCGTTGCGTGCGTCCGCATCTGTGTGCCTGTGACGTGCCGGCCCGATGTGGGTAGGTACGTTACATTCCCCCCGGTGTCGGAGGATTTTACCTGTGGGAAAATCACCTATTAAAATACACGGATATATATTTCTCCTTAAACTCATTCTCTAACTTTCTTTCCCCTGAAGAAGTTATGGATCTCCTTGTGTCAGCCTACATGACAATGAATCTGAAAGTGTGTGTAGACATGACTAGGTCTGAGTTTTTTTTTCCCATATTTGATACATTTATGTTTGCATTTTTCTATTACCTTAAAGGAGATTCCCCACTGTGCATACTATAAAGTTATTAAAAATTTCGGATTAAAATATAATTAACGGACTATTTAAAAAAATACGGTAAATTATTCTAACCAAAAGGTTTTAAACAAAGTTTCTAAAGGTACTGTACCTACTATTTACAAATATACTTCACTTTCTACTGTAGGTATATACCTATCTTTTAATAACTTTATCTTTCAACTAGTACAAACAAATAAAATATTCTAATCTAAATATTAATTTTCTGAAATGGTTTCCCCATTTTAATATTTGTATACAAAAAAAATCATCGATTACATTAGGTATTTGAGGTCATCATTGCCTCTTTCTACAATAGGTTAATTTAACACTAAAAGCAAAAAATATATGAATATAATCTTTAAATCTTTTACTACAACCAACGTGAACATTCCACTGGTAGTACCTTGCGTATCCGCTAGATGGTGCTACGTGTTCCATTCTACGTTATTTCTAGGTAAATCTAAGACCTAGGTTTTGTCAAAATTATGTCGTACAATAGTCATTAATCTATTGACGATGATTTTCTAACTATGTTAGTGTTACAAGAATTTAATTTGTAAACCTGGTTATGCCTTATTTCAAACATATTCCAATTTAAATTGTATCATTTAAATGATTCTTAAACCATGTTAGTTGAGACGCTCGGCATGGTAAACATTTCACGGCTACCCACTATTATTCTCTGCCGGCTGTTAGCAACTAATGGTTTTTATCGGATACCGCCCCGTAGTCAAAAACCTAGTAAGTACTTAGCGTGTTGATGATTACAATGTTACCTAAGTTTGTATGTCATCGCGTCTTTGTCTTACGGGTAGTACGGAGCCTCGGGGCGTTATGCTTTAACTTTAACTTCTGTTTCGGATTTTATTTATCGGAAATATTGTTTCTGTGATTCTTTGAAACAAAATTTATTTACGGATAGGACAGAGCCTCGGGTTGTAATGATCATTAAGGAATTCTTTTTTCGGTATTTATTTATCGGATATTGTTTTCCTGTTTCTGAAAATCAATATTTATTTTACGGATAGGACACAGCCTCGGGTTGTAATGATCATCACTGAATTCTGGTTTCGGTATTTATTTATCGGATATTGTTTTCTTATTTCTGAAAATCAATATTTATTTTACGGATAGGACAGAGCCTCGGGTTCCGGGTTTTTCAGAACGTTAATTTTTATTTTGGTTAAGCCACTATTTGTGGGAAAAAATAATAATAATTTATTTTTCGGTTTTGGTTTTGTTACGGTAAAGGTAGAATCTCTTGTTATTTAATTTATTATTTATTTATTTGTGTAATTACCTATGTGTTTATATTTTGCTATTATGTCTTTTCAAGGAGATATTCTCCTGAGACATCGGATTAAATTAAAATTTTTTTTTTTTTTTTGCAATATCGCGATTTGGCCACATACGGTTTAGTACGGCGGTGACTATCTTAAAAAAAAATTGTTTTAAGTTCTAAATATATGTATACGGACTACTCTTTCTGAGGAACGTATCTTTGTAGGCGCACTACCCCTTTGTGGTGCCCCCCGTTCCTCCTTCTTCCTCTCCTCTTCTTTTCTTGCGCAGTCGCCCTCCTGTTGTGGTGGCGACTCGTGGGTTTGGGATACCTCTGTCGGTTCTTGGTATTGCGGTGGTGGTTGTTGTATTGCGGCACAATATTTTTCATCAGGGGTTGGTGGGATTTTCGGTCTGATTCTTTTTTTCGGACCAACGGGTTTTCTACGGGATCTGGGTAGAGGTCCAATCAGGTCGACTGATATAACTTCCGAGGGGATTTTACTGTTATTAATATGCATCATCCCTGCCTTTTTTCCTTGGGAAGATTTTTGTTTCTGGCATATTTCGCACCGGTTTACATATTTTGCTACATCCCGGAACATTGCTGGCCAATAGTATCGTTGGCTTATCCTGTTTAGAATTTTCGATGTTCCCATATATCCTGACGTGGGTGAGTTATGATTTTGTTCTAATGTTTCCTGTATTTTTTCTTTTGGGATACATAATTTCCATTCCGAGTTATCGTTCACTCGGATGCCGTACGCCGGATTGCTTATTTTTCTATATAATTTCCCTTCCCTTATTTGGTAGTCTTGTGAGTCACTTGAGTTTTGTTTCGTCTCTTGTTCTTTTCTTTGGTACCAGCTAATGTTATTCTTTTTTGTTATCATGTTCACTGGGTTCCTTGACAGTTCATCGGCTATTACATTTTGTTTTCCGCTTCGATATAATATTTTGAAATCATATTGTTGTGGTTCTAATGCCGATCTTCCTGTAGGTTCTTTTACGGTGGGTTTTTCTTCCGGGAATTTCTTTAATTCTTCTTGTAGTTCAGCTGACAGAATTTCTTTGGATTCCTCCGTTTTTTCTATGTCCGACACCTGTTCTTTTTTTTTCCATACGCATGTGTATCCGCATTGCTGTAATACATCCATGCCTAGTATGATACTTCGCGTTGAAGGTAAGAGAAAAACTGTTTGTTTCAATTTGTATCCCATGAGTTCTAAATGTACTGACTTACTTCGATGGATTTTTACTTCTGAACCGTCTGCTAGTATCACAGCTGTGTTTTCTTTGTTGTCGACTGCTTCCTCCGCCGTTTTACAGTTGTACCATATCTTCTTGTTAATATATGTACATGTTGAACCTGTGTCTACTAACGCTTCATATGTCTTGGAATTAACTTTCACATTAACATACGTTCTGTTATCGTTTTCTGGTTTATTTAGTGTGCATGCTCCCTGTCTCGAATTTCTACAGCAATCTTTGCTTAATTTTCCTATTTTCCCGCATTTACTGCAAAAGATCTGTTTCTGTCCTCTGCACTCCTTGGAGTTATGATTTGGTTTTCCGCAGTTCCAGCAGTGTGTTTTTTCATCGAAACTAGGGTGTATTTTTCTGCCTTGTTGCGTTTCGTTAGACTTATTAAAATCCCTTCTTGGGTAGCTTCTTGTCCTATTTTCCTCATAGGATATATTTTCAAAATCGCCCGTCATGGCTATTAAGTCCTTAATTTTTGTAAAGTCGTGTCTTTTTACGTATAATTTATATTTCGGATTCATGTTATTATATATTATTTCTGTAGATTCATTTTCACTCATCTTTCCATGTCTACGTATAAGTGTCTGCATTTCTGTTAGATAATCGGTGAATTTTTCATTCGGCCATTGTTTTCTTGCTGCTATGCGGCTGAGTAAATTGGCTTCATAATTCCTCGGGAAATAAAATAATTTGAAATCATCTTCGAAGTCCTTCCATGACTTCCAACTTTGACTATTATTTCGGTGCCATAATAAGGCTTTCCCTTTTAGTAGTTTAGGTACGAATTGTAGCAATTCGTTCTTGTCCCTTGAAATGGTATGAATCAATTCTTCGATTCTTTCCAGAAACTCCACCGCATCCCCTGATGTGTCGAAGGTGGTGTTCCATTTTGAAAATATTTTTTCAATGTTTCTGAGTTCTTTTGTGTCCGCCATTTTTGTCGTTTCTGCCTCCTCGAAGTCCTCTTCTAACGGGCAGTCTTCCTTGGATTTTTCCTCGGACGTTTGTTTAACTTCTTCTTCTTTAATTATTTGAGTAAGGATTTTTCTGAGTTCCTCCACGGTTTTATCGGCTGCGGACACCCCCTTCTCTTCCAGTTCTTTTACCAGGTCTTCTTTTCTTCAACTTGTACACCCGGGACGTTGGCATGTCGATTATTTAACTACTACCTAACCCTAAGTTGACTACGGAACGGTTCACGATTCTTGTTTAATTTCGGATAACGGAATATTTTATATGATATTTACTCCCTTTTTCTACCCTCAGGCTCTCCCGGCTTGGGATAATTTATGTAAACAACCCCACAGTGGGTTTTTTAGTTGGGCGCCAATGTGATGAAGCTTGGGCCCACCCGGTTTGGGATTATTTATGAAGAACTACCCCGCAATGGGTTTTTTAGTTGGGCGCCAATGTGATGAGGTGGTTGCTGGGGAGTCGAACCCCGACCACTGTCTTCAGCATAAAATCCCTGTTACCTGAAGGGTATGACAGGGTTTGATCGAGCCTAAGGGTGATTCTAGTGGGAGGATAAATACCAAATACGGATAGGGTTTAACAATTAGTTATTTATTACCATCTAATACAATGTTTCCTTATAGCTACTTATGCTAGGACACCTTATGAGCTAACATATGATTTACAAGCACTAATTCAACTACCCCTGGTTTTAACGGTATGGCCTGAACGCCCCCCAGCGACAGGCTGCGCGGGCCCTGGTAAACGGGATGCACCTATAGAGGCGCAAAACGGAAACGTGGCGCGAAAGCCGCGCTGACGTTTGGTGATCCTGCAGGAGGATAGCGGTAACACCACACGGGGTGCCGGAACGGATTGAACACGCGTGGGATAGAATTAAGGGTACGGAACGGACCCACGGGTTCGGGATTTTTAGGCGTGCGCGAGCTGCCGTGAAGCGGCGCTAGATGGGCGACCACGGGTGCCCTCTTACGGGACGGGGAACGAGTCCCTTACGGGGACCGTATTGATCAAAGGGTTAATAATCGGGATTCCTACGGGGTAGTGTTAGCGGGATGAATTGGGGGTGAAGTAGCCTGCTATCGAATGCGAGGGTAATCACACCGACCACAAACCACGACTCCCGAATTCCAGGGGGGAAACACCCCTATCGAACGCGGGAGAACCACGCCGACCAGGGTGTTCAATAGGGAATGAAAGAGGGTGGAGCGACCTGCTATCGAACGCGGGAAACCACGCCGACCACACGCCACAACCCCCAATTCCAAGGGGAGGAAATATGTTAGCGGGACGTAGGGGTTAAATGACCCACTATCGAATGCGAGGGTAATCACACCGACCATGGGCCACTGGGAGAGGGAGAACTGCTTGCGCAGCGAGCACTTGGGAATGAGTGCTGAAGTTGCTAGGGCCGGCTCGGTTTATATAGGGCCGCGGCGCGTCGGTTGTGCCCGGTTAGAACTGGTTTCGGCCGGCGGTCGGGGGCGGCTCGCCTGTCGCTGTGTGCGTTGCGTGCGTCCGCATCTGTGTGCCTGTGACGTGCCGGCCCGATGTGGGTAGGTACGTTACAATATAAATAACTGCAATTGTTTTAACGTCCACTTTGTGGTAACCCAAATTTGGCATATTTTAAATTTAGAGAACTCTTTTCCAAATTGACCTGGTTCTTAATTATTTTATTTTTATTTTAATTATTAGAACGACCAACACCTGATTACACAACAAACATTACTATTTATGTATAGGAATATGATTTGATATAAAATTTAGCATCTCTGAGTTAATATCCTTGAGCACCAGTTTCGAACTAACTTTAGGGCTAGCTAAATCTGTGTGAATTAATGTATGTCAAGATAGTCCGAGTTTAACTCCGTACTGCTGCCGTTATTTTACATTATAACTTACTTGTCCTTTTGTATATTACGTAAAAGGTGACGTTTTGTGGTTTTGATCCCACACGTACGTAATATATCTTTAGCAATAGATTTTAAAAGAGCGACTACAACATGAGCAACATTTTTTTTATTTTTATTTGTTCATTTCCTATCTTTATTATTTTCCATAAAGTAACCATTAACCATGTCTTTCATTTAATTAAATCCTGAATCAATTAGCATCTTTTGCTTGATTTCCACCTACTAAACCAACGCGTTCATGTAAACATCAATTAAGAAATCATTTTAGAAAACATTGTAGAATCTTCTATCGCATCTGTCTCCTTTATATCTTCAATTCAATTCTTTGACTACAATTCTTTGATCTATTCGTATTTTTTGCATTTGTTACATATTCATCCTATATCTGGACACTTCGCATCATACGATAGATGGTTCCAGCTACCACATTGGAAACACGTCTCCTTACTGAATGTCTTTTCCTTTACTTGTGTATCTTTTCTTTTCTAATTGTCTTTCCTCTATCTCTAAAGTATTTGCTTTACTTAGGATAAGGGATTTTTTTTCCGTTTGCACGCAATACTTTCCTCATGAGTTCTTCCGATAAATACTTTTCCAATTATTTGATCAATACAGATTCGTAAATTTACATTTCATAGCTTGTTATTTAGTCAAACTAAATACATTACAAAGTTCTCGTTTGCTTCCTGTTTAATTTGTCTAGGTATCTTTTATACCGTTTATTGCGTTTGGATGCAAATTATTCGTCTAACTCTTTATTGCTACTTCAAACAAAAACATTTATGTTCAGTCATGTCCTATTTAAACAGTATTTCGTGGAGTTCTTGTCTTCCTCCCAAAACAACAAAGGATAAGCATTTAACGTTAGCAGCTTCCAGTAAATAAAACTCCTTTTTTAGCAATTCCATCTAGATCCAATAGATCCTGCTTGACCATCATTCTCAATGTTTTCCAGACACAAACTTTACATCATTAATCTACAGATTAGGAAACAAATAAAGCCTAAATTTAGGCATCAAATGGGCGCTCATCCTTTTAACAACCCGATACATTTATTATTTTAGCAATGTTGTATGAATTCTTTTCTCAGGTAAACGGGCGTTACCCGCATACAAAACTTCCGATTACGGGCGTTACCTCGTTCGTATATTGGTTCTCGGGCGTTCATATAATGAGGGTCACCCATGTAAAACTTCGTATAACGGGCGTCACCTGTGCAAAACTTCATATTATAGGCGTCACCCATATAAAACTTCATATTACTAGCGTCACCCGTGTAAAACTTCATTTAACGGGCGTCACCCGTGTAAAACTTCATATTACGGGCGTCACCCATATAGAACTTCATATTACTAGCGTCACCATGTAAAACTTCATTTAACGGACGTCACCCGTGTAAAACTTCATATTACGGGCGTCACCCATGGCGGACTACCAGGCATCATCTGGTAACATCATATGTATGTACAGGCATCACCCGTACCAACAAGGTAAGTTACGAAGTACTCACAGGCGTCACCTGTTTAGGATGATCAGGCATCATCTGGTAATATCATATGTATGTACAGGCATCACCCGTACCAAAAGGTAAGTTACGAAATCCTCACAGGCGTCACCTGTTTCGGACTACCAGGCATCATGTGGTAACATCATATGTATGTACAGGCATCACCCGTACCAATAAGGTAAGTTACGAAATCCTCACAGGCGTCACCTGTTTCGGACTACCAGGCATCATCTGGTAACATCATATGTATGTACGTACAGGCATCACCCGTACCAATAAGGTAGATAAATTACGAAGTCCTCACAGGCGTCACCTGTTATGGACTACCAGGCATCATCCTGGTAACATCACAGCTAGACACAGACGTCACTTGTTTGTGTCCAACTCATCACGCTGATTATGTAGATATAAATGGATCTAGAAACCTGAAATAAATGATTTTTTATGACTTGCGTAACAAGCATTACCTGTTATTTAGACCGTACAGAAGGAGACTCATGTTCTCCTTTGTACGAGCATCATTACTTGCTAAACAATCTAATACCTATTGGCCGGATATGGCAGTCAACATGCGTCTTGTTCTTATATTTTGATGTATATATTTGTGATCTGAAAATATATTCAATTCAGCCGGGAATCGAATCCGGCCCGACAAAGGGAAGCCGTCGGCCCGGCTTGTAGCTTAGAGGCAAAAATTATAAATAGGCAAGTAATATCTTGTAAATTTATTCGTGAATCCTTCAACAACCATGATTGAAGGATTAATCGTATAATATTCTATTTTGCCACAATAAATAAATTATGCATTTAGACTACCGCATAAACTACCATACAATACGTAGTTAAAGCACAAAAAATGTAAAACAAACGTCCAAACATAAAGTTAATATTTGTGCATAAAGCTAATAACTCTATGCGTCCAATCGAAATTAATGTTTCTTTATTTTTTCTCTGTTGTGGTAAAAACTTTTTTTATTTTTTCCATGTTCTAAAATTTATAACAACGTACAGCATGCGTTCAGGATCAACAAAATGTCAGATATTGTATTTTGTTCGAAAATCATGACTTTTTGTCTATGTAGAAAATAATCATCTATAGCATAAAAAAAAATATTTTTTTTTGGATCCACGACATCCCGGTACAGGCAAAAATATCACTTGGCTTAGCCTTGAAATTAAAAAACTTAAAAAAAGGAAAATCAAAATGGCGGTCAATTTGCATCAGCTATAGTAAATAAATAATCTCAGTCACAAATCAAAGCACACCATCTCTCCTCTTTTTTTATTTTTACGAATGAAATTTAATAATTACTCACTGGGTTCTGATAGGGCTCGTCGCCAAAATGTGGTGTCTCTCTCCAGATTATCGGCTCATAGACGCGCGTGCCCCCTCTCCACCATCGTATCCAGCTGACTGGGCTGAACTACGACCGCACATGCGCTAGAGATGACATAATGCTTCCTTCTCTTTCTCTCACATACACTACACTTGTCTATTTTACTTTAATAATTAATTATTTAGCTCAAAATGTTCTTTTTTACACTTTCTATTGTAAAATTTCTACGTTGCTAGGGAATATTTCTTTAAACTTACCGCTATATCTTCATTTTTGGTTATTTTATGATATGTTGGTTTTTCCAACATATATTTCGTGTTTCCTTTCAATCTTGTATACTTAATTATTTAAAATATAATATTTTCACTATGAATTTAGTTGATTGTAAACAACTCTGATTGTCAAGCGTTGTGACAAGTCAGATTTTATTTTTCTAAAATTCTATAAATTTCTATGTAAACCTTTTCGCAAATGTTCTAATTTCGTATTTTATTTGAAAATTATGAAGCAATACGAAATTCTAAATCGAGGCCTATATAAAGACACTGAATGTCAGTCCGGGTCAGTCTTCATCTTCTGAGAAAACAGAACAGTGCGAACTATAAAGGTCTTGGGGCCTGCTGACCCCGGGACCCTGCAAGCCTTCGCGTCGTAAATCAATATCTAAAAAGCTAACACGAAGAAGTTGCTGTGACCTGTGGATTGAAGTCTGGAATAAAGGCACACACTATCGCCTGCCACCCCTGCTGTGCTGCTGTGACCTGTGGACCGAAGTCTGGATTAAAGGTACTCACTATCGCCTGCCATCCCTACTGTACCGCCAGTACATCTTCAACCCTATTGTGCCGCCGGACAAACTTTACCCCCTGTCGGTATTTCCCCGACTATCCTGTCCGTGCCGTATCCGTAATTTTTATTGGAACTCTATCCGTGTCCGTGCCGTATCCGTGATTTCTTTGGAACTCTGTCCGTGCCGTGCCGTGTTTCTTTCGGTGTATTTTTATATTTAAATTGTATTTTTTATTAATTTTAATTAAATATTAACTTCTCTTAAAAATCTGTTATTACTACATAACAACATACATCCAAAAATGAAACTGTATTGAAATTGTTAGCGTTTAGGAGGAATTATAAAAGCCTAACAATGATAGAGGTGGAGAGCGACTTTAATTTATCCTTTGTTGTGAATGTGATAATTTGCGAAGGGTAAAAACTGAATGATATCAATCAGGTAATGCGCTTAGTGTAAATTATTTGTTATCTTCAACGCCGTGATTGAAGGATTAATAAGCCTCCACTGTATGTCCGTCTACCGCAGGATATATTTTAAAGAACCGGTATTATCTGATAATAGATATTATTTGCTATAATAATAAAAACTCTAAGTACTTAATAAAATAAAGCGAAAATTCAATTTATTGTCTAGGTACACCTTTAAATTTATTAACCAACTATTTTTGTTGTGTATAATGGTTTGCTGTCCCTGTAGCGTTTCTCAAAAATGGCGCGTGCTTACACGGATATTATCAATAAAAAATATAATGTCGGAGCTAAAGATAAATATTGGAAATAGTCTGCTTTAAACGTGTAAACAAATGAAAATGAAATGAAATGAAAAAAATATTTATTTTTTCCACAACAACAATACATGAATATGTATTGGGAGGTGGACTGGAGCCTAAACTAGGTTGAACCTGTATTTCAGGCCTCCAGGACACCCACCCGCGGCAAGAGAAGTACAGTCTATTGTTGCATTAGAGATATGTTCTTAACTAAACTTATGTTCTATGTATATGACATGTAGAATTAGGTTTAATCAACATTATAGTTTTGTATATGTAGTAGGTTTAGGTTTTTTTTTTTTTTTTTACAAATAAATTTGAAAAAAAAAAAATTTTTGCCAAATGTACCTACATGTAACCAAACATAAAGTTTGGTTACATGTAGGTACATTTAATTTTTAATGCAGGTGATTTTTGTATTTATTTTTCTTTTGTTTGGCATAGTTATATAAAAATAGGCAACAAAGGGTCAATTTAAAACTTATAAAACGACAAAAAAATGTTTTTGGCCTATTACGAAAGGCGATCGAGTGCGTAACCACTGCGCTACCGATAAAAGCCCGAAAAATAAATTCAGGCAGTACAGTAAATTGGAAAAACCTGCAAAAAAAGAATTTTAATTTAAACTATCCTGTAAAAACGAAGCGCCAGAGAACAAATCGACAAACACAAAACACGCCGGTTATTTCCATCGAAATCGAGCTTCAATCGATTAAATTTAAATAAACGATGTGCCATTGATTACATCCCCGCTGAGCCGGATAACCGGGGATACCGGACCGGATTAGTCGGAATATTATAGTGGTTTAGTTAGTATTTTAGTATCCTACTAATGCTTTTATTACGATGTAATCAGTGCTTTTATGAAGCGGCGGTAGTCGACAAATAATCTACTGACTGACTCACTGACTGTTATATCAACGCAAAGCCAAAACAGCTGAATGTTGAAACTTAACATTTGCAGAGAAGTTCTTTATATATAGTCAAAGTCAATTATTTTTATTCATATAGGCTTATAAATAGCACTTATAAATCGTCACATTCTTGTTTTTAGTTAGTTGACGTCATAAAATTACTTCAAGCTAAGTTTACCACCGCCTCCAAAGCGCAAGTGGAGAAGAGGCGCCGCAACAAACTCCACTGCTGCATTTTCTCTAAAGATGTCACTTTACAACATATGTCTTACAATTAAATGACTGTATATGTGGACGAATATACATTGAATATTTATATTATATGTCAAATTTATAAATTAATAAAATTATAAATTAATAAAATGTCAATGAAAAAGTAAAATTACACAATGTACCTAGAGAGTAATATGACAGTCATAGGAGGTCACTGTACAGGCTCGGGCCACGCATTTTTGTCATTTACATAATCATCCGTCGTATAATATGCCTTCTTACAAAGTGACAAAGTGTCTCCTCAATATATGTTTAAATTTCCTATCAGGCATTTCAAGGACAGATTTTGGTATTTTATTATAATAGCGTATACAGTTTCCCACAAATGATTTCCTAACCCTAGCCAGTCTGTGCCCTGGAACGTACAAGTTATGTTTGTTTCGCAGGGATATATCTGTATATAGTGTAGGTAAGCACTAGGACGCCGGGAGAAGCTGAGGGCAAAAGCTAGTATTTTCTTATCAAAAACTTACGAGATTCTGTGTAAGTCTCTGCTAACCCCCCACGGAAAACTGGCATGATATAATGCATGTGTAAATGTGTATATGTGTCATGGTAAAGGCAATGAACAACCACTTTGTTCAAATTGCCAGGGAAGTTTCTGAATACAGTCCTAATTTGGCCATTTAAATAAAACTGTTCAAATAGTTACTATAAATTTATCTTATCACAATGGAGTCATAGCGGTTTAAATCGGTTCATGAATATTATATTAGTCCGTAATATTTGCTGAATTCGAGAGCCCCTCACACCCCAGTCAGCCATTAAGGTTTTCGACTATTGATATCTAGTTGGTTAATGAAGACTTATTGAAACCGTTCCACTGTCTAAGGCAGCAATGGAGTATCTTTATCGTTAACGAACTATCAATTAGTTTCTTGTTGTTAGCTCACGGATCATAGGTTTTAGAATTATAACTTAGAAAGTTAATAATTTACTAAAAATACCTGTAAAAGAAATTTACTTTCTCTATATTGCAAGAGTGAACTACGGATTAAATAAAATTAATTTTCAATGTTGCCGTAGACAGAGATAGGATAAAAGTTGAGAAAAGCTTAAAACTACTTTCAAAATAACGGTTGATTTTGTATGATGCAAATGTGAGTTACTATTATAGTCTGTGCCTAAATCCAGTAGCGTTCTGGCTGGTTGGACTTTGAAAAGAAAAATGTTTGAAATTCATAAAATACGTAGAAATAAAACTTGTACATTTCAACCGCAGCCCAAACTAGAAACAACGTTGTTAATCTCGGTCTTGGATTCCTCGGAGTTGTTTCAAACCGAATAAAGAATTCACAACTGGAAGTATTCCTGAGATGCCTTTTGTTTCGATTCTTTAAGAGTTTTCTTTGCTAATAATAGCCCACGTACAAGTTGAAACTTATTGTGTCAGGTTGTTTGGCGAAAAAAAGCAACACTATAGAGAAATTGATAGTTTTGCTTTTTAAAAAACTGGAAATTAAGTATTGACCAAGAACATGTAAAATAAGTGGAACATAAGCAACTTCTCTTTTTCAAATGGTTTCAAAAGCCAAATGACTTTCGCCGTTTCACTTCCCATACAGATTGTAAAATTCAATCAAAGGAACGGGCCTTGAGTTAGGGATTACTGTATTGGACTAATGGCTAGCAACCTGTCGCTATTCGGATTCTAGCTTCAACTTATAAGCCGACTATAAAGCTAAACGTGATCTCACGTCGTAGTAGACGGTCGTCGCAATATGTGTTATCTTTTCATAACTCTCTTCCTGTCTTGCATTAACACCTCTTTCATATCGTCTATGCAGTTTATCCATTGAATTAGAAATATATATTCTGTTAGTTTTAGTTTATTCATATCTTTTTTGTCTACATCTGTCATGTAAACATCCGCTTTCATTTAACGTCCTTTTAATTAGATGTTAGTCTTCTCTCCTATCCTAACGTGATACTTATCTGAAATTATGTCATTAGATGAATAAAATCTTGTGTTAACATATATGTCCTTAAAATATCTGTACTGTAAGTATTTGCTCAACATTTAGCATGAATGAGAATAAGCTGTTCCATACTCATTAATCACTACACGAGTATCGCGTACCGGAACGGTGACTGGAACGCGTACGTACTTGATTGATCGCGGCGTAAATCACAGCTCCTGACGACTTCTCTAATGAGTCTAGTTTACGTTTTGATGGCTCTTTAACAGTCGTACTGCGTATGTATGTCGGTGACCAGAGCACTGACGTTAACAAATAAATTTTAAGGAAAAAGACACAAAATAACTTTTGAGATATAATCGAAACTTAAAAAAACCCTTGTAAACTTTGAAAGGACAGACATGTATGTGAGATATTTTGCACGTCAAACTGCTGTTCATTCTTGTTATCTCGAATTTCAACTCAAACGATTCACCTCTAATGTTACCTTAATTGTTTAAATAAATATCTACAACAGCTCTCTCGAAACACAAATATAAAAAAATTGGAGAATTTTTAAGTCTCTAAATTGCGAAAACAAAAGAACATCATCTGCAGCATTCCATTACAACTCTAAATACCGAATAATAGATGAACAAGAAGTAAAAACAATAATTCTAAGTCGATTAGTCTTGCCGCATCTGTGCCGGCAATTTTAGTATCATCCAGAACGTCTCAAGAAAACGATTCTTTTGATAAATCGCTTTTAATCCTTGCAAAAACAGGATTACGCCAATTCCAGCCTGAAAGAGTTTCATAATAGAATTAGTTCGACTCAGTAACTCGCTTGAGAGACAGGTATTGGGGACGAAATTCTTTCAGATCTTTAAAGAAAAATATATATATATTGGTTTGAAACTTTTTGTTTATCATGTGGGTTAAAGGACAATTTACCAATACACCTCGGTGTCATCATGGTTGTATGACTTATATTACCTTCCAAAGCATGGGAATAATTTAAATTTTTATACATATGATTCGTAATCATGGTGCGCCTGGAAAAGAAGGCAAATGGCAAACTTACTCCATTACCATTGCTGGGAAAGTCATTGCATGTGTTACATTCCACGTAATGAAGAGATCGAGATACACCATTAAGTTTTAGTTTTAAACTCTGAAAGATACGTAATTTCAATATACCAACCTCAAATTCGTTATAATAATTTCTAATTTTGATAACGACATGTTTTGTCTGTAAAGGGATTGATTCTGAGCCCTTTGAGTTATTGTTAATTATGTCGATACCGTTTGTTTGAGAAATGCTTTGAAATGTTTGTTTGTTCGTTCAATTGTTACAATTTGGAGATGCTTCTAATAGGTTCAGTAAATATTATTTGTCTTTGATACATGTAACAACTAAATAGACTGTTTGTTTGTACTCGTATATATGTAACGTTATTTATGGGGTACAGACAGTACTGTCAATAACATAAAAAGATATTATCCAGGTCTCACACAAAAATGTATCCTAATAATGTCTAACTATCTCTAACTCTCTTATAATTACATATGCGAAAGTCTGGATGTGTGTTTGTATGTTTGTTACCCAATCACACAAAATATACTGGACGGATTTTTATGAAATTCGGTACATTGGTAAAACGAACTATGTGATAACATAGTTCGTTTTACTAGGTTTAAAAAAGTGCTACCTACCTACCTACTATTTATAAACCAATGGAACACGACTGAATCAACGTGAATGACTAGAAATAACACACTAGGTGCATTGCTAATCAAACATATTCCGAGAGCAAAATTTACCTAATAATAAATAGCTAAAAATTATATTAAAAAGTAGCCATACAAACTCAATTAAAATTAAAAACTCGAAACCCAATTAAAGCAATCGTGGAAGCCGCAAAACCTACAACATTAAAAGAACGAGACACTTAAATACAAATTTTGTTGAACCACAAACTAATTTCGGAGGAAAATTACTTTTGCAAAACTCTAAACGTATTTCTGTTTGGCCAATTAGATCCTGTGGGATAACATTCGCATTCTGGAGACAAAGGCAAGCAGACAAACAAAAGTTTGGGTAATTAATGCGAGAAACGACCTCTGCCAATTGGATTAATCCGCGGATCGCGGCGCTCGGGAGCTCGGCATTTGTCTCAAACTGAATTTTGTAAGTTGCTAAGTGTGTTTCAGAGTTTCTTGTTTAGCCAGATGGTGCCGAAACACTGTGTGATTGAAGCGTTTCCAACATTTATTGTGGTAACCTTCATGAAATGGCTCGAACAACATCGATTATAACTCACTTTTTAAATGGAGCTTGTTGATTTAGCATCGATCGATTCGATCAGGATAACGGCTGAAACTGCTTTTAATTAAGGTACACCAAAACGTCAAAAAATTTCCTTAACGTCCCAACAGAATATATTACTTTTAGTCCAAAAATTTAACTCTATTTAGCAGGACGAGATTTATGACATTCTTGTAAGAAAAGCCGTGGGTAATAGCTAGTAAGTAGTACGAAATAAACAGAACGCTTTCAATTTTACACTGCTCATATTTATTTTTAAACATCTTCAAGAACTTTTTTATCCATTTTAGAGCTATGTTCTTGTGATTGTTAAAAAAATCCTTTGACTGGAACACTTAAGTGCTTAGCTCACATTTATTCGCTAACATACCTAACTTTTGCCATTATTTATCTACATTAGACAAACGCTGAGATGCCTGTAGGCTTTTATCCCAATTGCGTTGAATGAAATATGTCTGAATGATATATGTCTGATACAAGCGTTTGAAAAATATAATAAGCCGAAGTAATGCGTTTCAGTAAATGCTGGCTCTATTTGGGCTGACTTTGAACCGTTATATAGAGTACCTCAAATGTTTATTTTATTATTACTGTGTTTAAGGGTTAGATACGTATATAATAACTATTGGCTGGGCTGACTAATTTATCATACCAATTAACATGGTCCAAAAAACCCTTTCGGCTGCAATGGCAACTGACTTGCAACCAGTTGTGAAAAAAACCGGCCAAATGCGAGTCAAACTCGCGCACAGAGGGTTCCGTACACGCAAAGCATCTCACAACAAACTTACTTTGCAGTTCGATACCTAAGATTCATACTGAATCCAGCGATAAAATATACTAACAAAAAAAATACAGTAACACTTTTTTTTATTATTTAGTCTTCCTACAACATATTTACAATTTTCAGATTTATTCCTGTATAAGTACTGTTCGACCTTGCTTTTTGCCAAAGGGGTTGTTGCACATATGTATGGGGAACCGGCTATATCATAAGCACCTATCTGAACTTTTCATTTTTGGGTCAGTATCAATGCCTTATAAGTAAATCCGATAAATTCGTAGCCTTTCTAGGGTACATTCAGTCAACAAAATCGTAATGAAGGTTAGGCGAGTTCCGCCAAAATGGCCGACACCCATTGTGATTAGATGTTGACGCGCTTCATTTGACAGTTCCGATTTTCGGTACGTTCAAAAATGTACTTTTAGTACTTTATACGTGCCCGCGGGAAAGAATTGTTTATTTTATTTATTATTCATCTATTTATATGAAATATACATATGTTTTTGTGATATTGCATGTAACATGTGTTAGGAACATTTACATTAATTAATTTTCTAAAATATAATGAAAATATCGAGCATTGTATCTGATTTTCTGTATCATAATTTCTGAACATACGTACAGGCGCCATGTCAGTATCGCCATTATACGATATTAGGCGATATCAAATGTATTTTTGTACCATAACAAGATCACGAAAAAACAAATATAAGATAGTCTTAATCGGTTTTTGATATTATTTTTGATTTTCGGGGAACTGCTCATGATATAGCCTGCTATGCAACATGCCCTTTCATCATTTTAGATCAACGGGAAGTACCCCATATTTTTGATTGCTGCCTGAAATCGTAAAATATGCAAAAATTCGCAACATATACGGTAATATCTCTTGATCACGTTGACATATAATTTTAATTATTTTTTTGCTGAAAGAGACTGTGAATCCAAGTATCCGTTATTAATTTAAACTTAATACCTTTAAGCATTAAAAATAAATAAATGTAATTAATAATAATAATATTAGTTGTTAATAATAATAAATAAGCCTTTAGTTTTATTTATGTGTCTTCCTTATATGGACTATATGGTCTGAAATAAACTAATTTTATTTTTATTTAAGCGTTCCTGAGAAAAAAAAGTTTGACAGACAGACGGACAACAAAGTGATCTTATAAGGGTTCCGTGTTTGCCTTTTGAGGTACGGAACCCTAAAAAACGTGTTCAAGAAACCCTAGGATTTTTTGAAAATACCTGACCTGCTGTACGCTTTTCGTTGTAATTTATTTGATAATTTTAACAATGTCGTTACGTTTATTTATTGGCATTTTGTAAATGATAAGGCAGGCAATTAACAATGAATATAAATACCCTTTTTAGGGTTCTGTAACATAAAAGAAAACACGAATCCAGTAATATCACTTTGTTATCCATATTTTATAGATTGTTTATCTTAGGAACGCGACGTAATATCTCTTTGTATTTTAATGATATCTATGTGTTTTGAGGATCTCTATGTTTTTTTATGATGTTATGTTTTTTTTAAATATAGTTAGAATGATTAAAACGAAACTCAGTCAAAACATCGTTTCGCGAATTCCCTCAGTACAAATGATGAATTTAGCCCGCTGCATTGAGCAGGATAAACCTCGTGTTTTCGTAATCTGGCGGATTTCGTCCATTTTTCAGCGGTCGCAACTGGCTCCGGCCCTGGTTGTGATGTAAGAAGCAGATCCAATCCACACTCGGTTTTTCCTGTGTGAATTCCGTTCTATACCCATTCTATAGCCTTTGCGGTGGATTTCGAAAAATACTTTCTTAGTGAAATAGTAGTTCTGAAATTACAATAGCTTCCCTATTTTCTCTAGTTTTTAAATAAATAATTAAATTTTATTATTTTTCCCAGGAGAGGTACATAAAAAGCTAGAAGAAAAGAAAGTAGGTACTTCGCGAAGCTTATCGCAGGAAGCACGGTGTAACACGTATTGTAATCAGTTTAGCTAGGTCAAGATGAAAATATCTTTTCGTGTGATACATAAAATCGACACCACAACTCAAAAAACGTGCGCTATGTACTCGACGTGGCCCCGACGAATTCACAGAACGGCTACATTATTTATGAGAATGGTAGAATTCTTATTAATGTCCGGCAATTTATGAATTTATTCATTCATTTAACGAGCCACGTGCCGTATGCTAATGTCTGTTTTGACAAAAATCAATTACTCGACCAATTTGTAAATTTGTTTATTTAAATTTGCTTTGATAGAAATATTATATATTATCTAATTTATTGATCGCTCGTCTGTTTATAAACGAATCTGGTTAAAGATTTGCTTTGTTATTATTTTAAGATTCAATCCTATTGGCGAAAGTGCCCAGTACCACCTCACGCTTTATCTACTGAACCAATCTTCCTGAAATTTCGCATCTGAAGAGCCTTTTCTGTTGACGTTTAAAAATCGAAGATCAGGATCATCTGATGAAGAATTCCAAGAGACCAGCTACACTATGACATTATGGAAGTGGCGCCTTAGCAAAAGTCGTTCAACCTGATGAGCATTTTTCTGCTAACGTATAAAAATTGTAGATTATGGAACATCTGATGAAGAACTCCAAGAGACCAGCTACTTTATAAAAATAAATGGAAATGGCGCTTTAGCCAAAGTCGTTTAACCTGATGAGCATTTTCTACTGATGTATAAAAAGACGGATGGTTGAAATTTTGAGTACTGGAGTTTAGGTTACTAAAGTTTGGAACACAAAAATATTTTTGATCTAAGCGAAACTCACGCAGGTGAAGCCGCGGGCAACAGATGGTAAATACATAAATAAATAAAACAAAGTCGCACTTTAAATGTACGACCTACAAAAATTTAAACAATGTTTTGGCAGTTTGTTTTTATTATGTTTGATTATGCGATCGATTCTATAGTTAAGCTGCGTGTAAGTAACCATAGCGAATTTTAAAAAGTAACAGCGTGTTTGTAATATATTGGGTAAAACTAAACGCAGGCGTTTCCTGTTATCGCCGCCAGGCGTTTTGGGGTTCTCACACTGCTAGCGTGGATGGCGTCGCGTGTGGTCCGCCATTGCATTGTCCAGGGCGATATCGGTTTGATTTTAATACGCGGAGCGGTCTCGCGTCTTTTGCTTGTTGTTTAGTTTGAGTGATAATTGTGAATTTCCTGTTTGTTAAATAACTATTGAATTTGTGTTTGTGAAAAACTCTGTTATTGTGACTTTTTCTTGTGAGAGGTGAAACGTGGCTGGCTGTTCACATCTGGCTGTTCCCGAGTGAAACTACGGGAAGAAATCTATTTAGCTGTTCTGGGGAATTGAGATCTCAAGGGTTAGGTAGGGTGATTAGAATTCCCTTCCCGAAGACACTCAAGTTTGGATCCGAAGAGAAAGAAGATTTAGTTTGGTAAGTGTTCAATTGTAGTTAATTTATAGGTTAGGTTATCATATAGGGCCCTGTAGCTCCCTTCATAAGCTACGGTGGTAGCAGACTGCGTTAAGTTAGTTAGGTTTTAGTCGGGCAAACGTGGTGCCGCGTGGAGATTTTTTCCCGGTACTTATTTTTACCGGTGGTTTTTTCCCGGTGAAGTTCCGGTACAGAATTCTTCCCGCCGCTTCGTTTGTCCGGATTCTCTCTGCCACATTTTCTGGCAGCAGAGCGTAGTTGCTCTGCACATTTTTCTGGTAGCAGAGCGTAGTTTATCTACCCTCTATTTGTTCGTTTGTAAAAAATAATTAATTGTTTGTAAAAATTATTAGATTTTTCTTAGTTTGTTTGTATAAGAATATTTGTAACCTTTTTTGTATTTGTTTGCGGTTTGTACCGTGCGTTCCGGGTTTGTGCCATTCTCATACCTACCGCGGTTCTTCGTGTAGTTGCTTGATTTTGTTGTTTTTTATTTACCTTTTGTTATTTTTTGTTTGTGACTTGACGCGATGGCGAAGGCCTCCAATGCTAGGGCGACACTCGCCAACGAATTGAGATGGTTTGTGACGGCCGGAGGACTCCTGTCCCGGAAGGACAGGGAGGGCGCCATACTGCTAAGAGCGGATCACCTCCACTCACGATTGATTAGCGCGGAAGCGGCCATGGCGGCGCTTACCGAAGCCGATCTTACCCCGGAGGCCTACGCAGGTCACATGGCGGACATGGACCAGATCCTGAGTCTGCACGATGATATCGCGGAGGCGGTGACCGCAATAAGGGCGAGACAGGCTGGCGGACCAGCCCTCGCACACCTGTTAGACAGGAAGGACCAGCGGTTACTGGTCGGCTCCCCACCCTTCAGCTGTCCCACTTTGGGGGTAGGATGGAGGAGTGGGTAGCATATAAAAATATGTTTGAGTCCCTGGTCGTAGCACGACAGGATTTGTCGAAGGCCCAGAAGATGGCCTACCTCCTCTCCACTCTTGAGGATGAAGCGCGGTCGCTCATCCAGCACCTCCGGGTGGAGGACGACCAGTACGATACGGCTTGGGAGTTATTGAACTCCCGCTACCAAAACTTACGTTTGTTAGCGGATGCGCACGCCGCACAGTTGATGGCCCTGCCCAAGGTGGCCAACAGGGCACAGTTGCGCCTGCAGTTGCTCACGCCCGTTACAGTGGCCTGTAACGCGCTCCGCACACTGGGGCTGCCGGTGGACCAATGGTCTTTTTTGTTGGTGCACATTGTATTGGGCAAATTGCCCAATGACATCCGCTCGCGGTTTGAGCGCGAGAATGCGGAGCGGGACAGCACCACTCTACCAACATTCACTGACTTGGTGAAGTTTTTGGAGTTTGAGGCACGGGCCGCTGAGAATACCATGACGGACTCAGCGCCATCCAGAGCGCCTGAACGTAGGCCCTTGGAACCCTCATGGAGAGGTAAGCCCCAACAGGGACGGCAACCGCCACCGCGTGGAGCTGGTGTGCGGGTTGCACACACGGCAGCGGTCGCGAGGGACGCGGACTGCCTGCAATGTGGCCGGATGGGCCACAGCCTGCTGCAATGCAGGGACTGGCAGGGACTGCCAGTACAAGATCGGCGCCGCATGGCAAAGCGGCATGAACTTTGCTTTTATTGTTTGGGCGGTCACTATGCACGTGACTGTCCCAGAGCCATGCCATGCAGTGCATGCCGTGGGCGGCACCACGTGATGCTCTGCATGAACCGGAACGGGGATGGCCCCCGGTTGTTGAGGCAGGGGTCCCCTATGGGCGGGGGCGCTCCTGCGCGAAGCCCTCCACCATCGGACGGAGGACGCGGCTTCGCTCGTCGCACCCCCTCGGGAGGGGGTCGCGTACCTGCGCGGGTCTTGGCGGACCGGGACCACGCGCCCCAAGGTCATGGCCAGTATGTAGCTGGCCAGGCCCCGGATAGGGCCCCCATGGGCGGGGGCCCTAGACGGACGTGAGAGTGGGGACACCCCTCCACGCGGGTTACCAATGCCCAACACATGCAGCCGCAGCGGTTTTCTCCACCGCTGCACGAGTACCCACGGCTGGAGTACCACCCGCCGTACCATAGGTATGGCCGGGCCGCGGGTTATGCCCCCCTCAGATGGGGATGTGCACTCGCCCGCCATATTACCCGGGTCAGTGGCGCCCCCTGGTTTGGAGAGAGTGGGGAGCCCGTAACTAGCTTGCTCCCTTGCTGGGACAGAGCCGCGGACGGTTCTGCTCCCTACCGCGGTGGTCCGCGTATGGGGTCGTGGGGGAAGCCATTAATTTGAGAGCTCTGTTGGACTCAGGGGCTCAAAGCAGTTTGGTTACCACTCGAGTGGCACGCCAGTTAGGTTTAGTCGTGGAAGACTCGCCTGTGCCACTTCTTGGAGTTGGTGGCATACAAGTGAAGTGTCTGACGGGCCAGACACTTGTCACCTTTTCTTCGCTGAAGTCCTCCACAATGAGGATCACGACTTCGGCTATGGTAATGGATACCATTGCGGGTTGGCACCCCTCGACAGACATACCGCCGGGTGTGTTGTCTTTGGTTTCGGGTCTGGATTTGGCCGACCCCTTTGTCTTTCATCCCGGCCCAGTGGACTTGCTCCTGGGCTCGGACGTATTGGGTTGGATTTTGTTGGGTACACAGAAGGCTCTGGGTTCGTCTTCACTGATGGCAGTGTCTACGATTTTTGGTTTTGCCCTGATGGGCCCTGTGTTTGATAATGGCACCGCGGAGGAGCCACCGGTCGTCGCATCTGCGTCCTTGGCCAAGACCATGCAAAGGTTTTGGGAGGTGGAGGAGCCACCTATGAGTTCCAGGATGGATCCGGAACACGCTGAGTGCGAAGCCCTTTTTCGATCGACCACGGAGAGGTTGCCCTCCGGTCGGTTTGTAACTAGGTTACCTTTTGTTGCCTCTCGTCCTAGCCTAGGGCAAAGTAGGGCGCTTGCGGAGAAACGACTGCTGTCCATGGAGCGACGCATGCAGCGTGACCACGTACTTCGCGATAAATATATTGAATTTATGCGCGAGTACGAGGATTTGGGTCACATGTCTCCGGCTCGAGTTGATTGGAGCTCAACTGAGCATTATTTTTTGCCCCACCACGCGGTGGTGAAGGCCTCAACAGGCAAATTGAGGACCGTCTTCGATGGGTCCGCACCCACTTCGAACGGGGTTTCGTTGAATCTGTGTTTGCATTCGGGTCCCAAATTGCATAGGGATATAATTGACATCATCTTGAACTTTAGAAGACATCAAGTGGTTTTTGGCGCGGACATCCGGATGATGTTCCGCCAGACAGTCATACATCCTGAGGACAGGCGATTCCAGTTGATACTCTGGCGTGAGCGCCCTGAGGATCCTGTGACGGTGTATGAACTCAACACAAACACGTATGGTTTGAAATCTAGTCCCTATATCGCCATCAGATCATTGCTTGAATTGGCAGAGCGGGAACGGATCCGCTTTCCCCGTGGGGCTTCCGTGCTGTCACGTGACTTGTATGTTGATGACGTGTGCACCGGAGCCCAAAGTATTGAGGAGGCCCTCCTACTGCGGGACGAATTGATTGAAATATTGAAAACGGGTGGCTATGAGCTACGTAAGTGGTTGTCCAATGAGCCTAAAGTTCTGGAAGGGATCCCGGAGGATCACCAACAGAACCCTCACCTGTTTGAGGATGTGGATGATCCCAACAGGATAGCGGTGCTGGGCATGCAGTACCAGCCGCTAACCGATATTTTTACATTCCAAGTAGACTTGGAAATACCAAAGGTCTGGACTAAGAGAACGGTGTTGTCCGTAATAGCCCGTATGTTTGATCCAAGCGGTTGGATCAGTCCAGTGATATTCTCTGCAAAGTGTCTTCTTCAGAGACTTTGGACTTTGGGCGTCTCGTGGGACGAGCCGCTGTTTGGCTCTCCATTGGATGATTGGCTCGAGTTGTTTTCATCGATTAAGGAAGTCAATCGGATTGCCTTGCCTCGTCGAATATTGCCCCCGGGAAATATCGAGCCAGCCTGCATGGCTTTTGTGACGCGTCGGAGCGAGGCTACGCCGCGTCAGTCTATATGCGGACAGTTGACGCCGATGGCCGGGTCAATGTCTCGCTTTTGTTAGGGAAGAGCAAGGTCGCCCCCATCAGGACTAGGCTGACTATTCCCAAGCTTGAGTTGAGTGGAGCTCACCTTCTCTCTAAATTGTTGCATCACGTTGCATGTGAGCTGGCGGCCACGGTCGAGATACGGGACATCTTCGCCTGGTCGGATAGCCAGGTCGCGCTTGCATGGTTGCGCGCGGCCCCACATACCTTGGAGGTTTTTGTGGGAAATCGGGTTTCCCAAATCCAGAATATCGGAATTGATATAACATGGAGACATGTGCCGGGAGAGCTTAACCCAGCGGACTGTGCTTCCCGAGGTTGTACGGCACCAGAATTGGTGTCACACCCGCTCTGGTGGGGTCCAGAGTGGCTGATGGGATCAGAAACATCTTGGCCTGTCTGTCAGACAGATGTTACTTCTTTGAGTTTGACTGGGCTCCGTGTACATGCTGTAGTCGCTGAGACGACGTCGGAGCCGGATTGGCTACTTGCTCGGTATAGCAGCTTGGATAAGCTTCTGGGTGTCACCAGTTGGATTAAGCGTTTCATACATAATTGTAGAAACCCACAGGCAAAGCGGTTGGAGCCGATTGCAGGTGCAGAAGAGCGCCGGAGCGCATTGTTGCATTGGGTCCGTGTCGTGCAGACCGGACGGTTTGAGTCAGAGCTTCGTATTTTGCGCGACGGACGCGCTAAGTTGAAGGGCGCGGTCGCTCGTTTGAACCCGTACATCGACTCGGATGGGCTTCTTCGGGTTGGAGGCAGGCTCCGGAAGGCGGATCTTCCATATGAGACTCGCCATCCTCTGTTGTTGCCCAAGGGCGGACCCTTGGTGCAGCTTTTGGTGTCTGATCGACACATTCGTAACGCCCATGCTGGGTGCAATGCTTTGTTGGCTATTTTGCAACGCGAGTTTTGGATTTTGTCTGCCCGAAGAAGCAATCCGTAGCGTTCTGTTTCGATGTATTGCATGTTATAGGTTGAAGGCATCCACGATGCAACCACAGATGGGTGATTTGCCCGCTGATCGAATCCGACCTTCGAGACCGTTTGACGGCGTTGGAACCGATTTTGCCGGTCCCTTTTCGATCAAGGCTTCTCCCTTTCGTAATGCCCGTATTGTGAAGGGCTATTTGTGTGTATTTGTTTGTTTGGCCACCAAGGCTGTCCATTTGGAGGTGGTATCGGCTCTGACTACGGAGGCCTTCGTCGCCGCGTTGGATCGCTTTGTTTCGCGTCGAGGTCTACCTTCCCTTATTAGGTCTGACAATGGCACAAACTATAAAGGAACTGTAAATTATCTTAAGGATGTTTCTGTGTTTATTGACAAAAATTGTACTAGTTTAAGTCAAATTGCTGCTCAGAGGGGAATAACCTGGAAGTTTAGTCCCCCAAGTTGCCCCCATTGGGGAGGGATTTTTGAAGCGGCTGTGAAATCCGCAAAGACCCACCTCCGCCGCATTATCGGAGAAACGGCTCTAACTTTTGAAGAGCTGGCCACGGTGTTTTGTAAAGTTGAGGCGGTCCTCAACTCTCGTCCTCTCTGTCCGCTATCTCCAGATCCAAATGACTTGGAAGCTCTCACCCCTGGTCATTTTTTGGTGGGAGGGCCTTTGAATGCCCTGCCCGAATACCCGTGGAAGGACGAACGCGTATATCGGTTGTCGCGTTTTCAAATGTTGCAGCAAATGAGCCAGGACTTTTGGCGTCGATGGTCGCTTGAATATTTGCATTTGCTGCAGCAAAGAGTGAAGTGGACAGACAGGACTGAGCCTCCCAGGGAGGGTGATTTAGTATTGTTAAAAGAGGCAAATTTGCCCTCATTGCTTTGGCGACGTGCTCGCATATTACGTTTGATTCTTGGCGGAGATGGCACTCCGCGTGTGGCTGAGGTGTTGGTCGACGGTTCGATTTTAAGGAGAGGTGTGACCTCTCTCGCCCGCCTTCCCGTAGAGTAAGCTAGCGGTCTGCTTCTCAGACCGGGACGGGGGGATGTTTGTAATATATTGGGTAAAACTAAACGCAGGCGTTTCCTGTTATCGCCGCCAGGCGTTTTGGGGTTCTCACACTGCTAGCGTGGATGGCGTCGCGTGTGGTCCGCCATTGCATTGTCCAGGGCGATATCGGTTTGATTTTAATACGCGGAGCGGTCTCGCGTCTTTTGCTTGTTGTTTAGTTTGAGTGATAATTGTGAATTTCCTGTTTGTTAAATAACTATTGAATTTGTGTTTGTGAAAAACTCTGTTATTGTGACTTTTTCTTGTGAGAGGTGAAACGTGGCTGGCTGTTCACATCTGGCTGTTCCCGAGTGAAACTACGGGAAGAAATCTATTTAGCTGTTCTGGGGAATTGAGATCTCAAGGGTTAGGTAGGGTGATTAGGAATTCCCCCTTCCCGAAGACACTCAAGTTTGGATCCGAAGAGAAAGAAGATTTAGTTTGGTAAGTGTTCAATTGTAGTTAATTTATAGGTTAGGTTATCATATAGGGCCCTGTAGCTCCCTTCATAAGCTACGGTGGTAGCAGACTGCGTTAAGTTAGTTAGGTTTTAGTCGGGCAAACGTGGTGCCGCGTGGAGATTTTTTCCCGGTACTTATTTTTACCGGTGGTTTTTTCCCGGTGAAGTTCCGGTACAGAATTCTTCCCGCCGCTTCGTTTGTCCGGATTCTCTCTGCCACATTTTCTGGCAGCAGAGCGTAGTTGCTCTGCACACAGCGCCATCTAGGCCGTTTACTTAGAACTAATTTTTTTTATTAAAAATAATTGTTGCTTGGAGGAAAATTCATCAAAATGTTCCAGGAAAACTCGCTAAAATGTTTATAGGCTTTCAGATCATTACAGGTTCTAGCTCCCAGAACGACTTTATTATTTTTATTAATTCTTTTTTTAAGTACATACTCATGCAAGTCATCCTATTATGACTCTACACTGTTTCTTCTCTCGTTTCTATGTTACGTCTATTTAATATCACGCCTGGATGTCTAATTTTATTACCTAATGGGAATTTTATGAGACTGATGATAACAATTAATCAGCCTTTTAATTGAGCTGTGTAACATTTAAAAGGGATAACACTTGGGCACAATATATGCGTGGGCAGGCTCAGATGTGAATTTAGTATTTTCAAAGAGGACGGACAAACAGGGCACCGCCAGGGTAAATTCGTTTTATTTTAAATTAACACGTGGTTTTGGGTACATCCGAATATTTAAATGTCTTTTTAAATTTAATCTTTCTAACAAGATTATATTTGCCTATAAAAAAGGAAAACAATGTTTTTTTTATAAAGTTATGCCAATTTAAAATTTGGAATTAAATAAAATACAACTAATATGTATATCAAAAATACAGTGAATAATCGTTGCGTAGAGAGCCTTGTTAAATGTTAACGTTTTAATTTGTAAAGATCATAATTTACTATGGTCAAAAAAAGTAAAGTGTAAAGCCATAGCAAAATATACAAGATAAACTGGAACATATACCTTTATGTTCCAGTATATCTTGAAGAGATGAAGCTTTGTTGGATACTGATAAACTAGTGGTTCTGTGAGAACAGTAGACCTCGCGAGCCCTTCCACGAAATAACCAATATTTTACCGTGTCCCTGGCTTAGAAGAGTTTTGAAACCAACCTACCAATGCTGGAAAGAAAGTAAAAAGTTCTCATATTTTACCCATAAGCCGAAACATGTTCTTGTGGTTGGTCAATACCACTAAAAAAATTACTGAAACCTGCCTTTTTTGCCTCAAATAATATAAATAATAATATAATAATAAATATAGACGGACAAATCACACAGATTGAGTTAGCCCCAACGTAAGTTCAAGACTTTACGGGATGCTAATTTAACAATACTATATTTTATAACAAATACATATAGATAAATATCCACAACCCACGTCAATCTGAAAAAGATTATTTTCCATCTTGACCCGACCGGGGATCGAACCCGGGACCTCTGGTGTAGCCGTCCGGGGCGTAATGACCGTTAGGCCACGGAGGTCGTCAGTCGTCAGAAATGCATGGTACCTATTGGTTATATGTATGTATATGTTATTTGCGCAACAAAATTAAAGTTCAAAAAAGAAAGTTCAATTTGAAATCGAATCTCTCTGATTAGTAGGTATGTAGGTATTATATATATTACTTTTTTTTATAATAGGATTCTAATCATACAATGAAGTTTTTTGATATCAGAATTATTTCAAGTGTTCAAGATAATTCTACCATGCAAAGCAATCCACAATACAATACCATTAACCAAATAAATACACACAATTCAAAGTCAAGCAAGACAAAAAAAAGCCATATGATTTTTAAGAACCATTTAATTTTATTTAATAAATAAATCAAGTCACTCTTGTAAACGTATTAGCGATTTTGCGAGTATTAAAAGCTTTGCTGCGCCATCTATTGATTTTTTTGTGAACTATCGTATGAGAATTTATAACATATGGTTTTATAGCAGTTTTATTGCATTTTACTATGTTGTTCAAACAAAAAAAATGCGTCTTAATAAGAATAACAAATATGTCTAATGACATATTTGAATTATTTTTTAAATAGCTGAGATATGAGGTTTTTTTTTATATATTTCGGCCATTTTTTTAAATTTCGAAAAACTGGCTCGACTAAAAAATTCTATAAAATTACCGAACCTGCTTATAAAATTTCATGAGAATCGGTTCAGAAATGCGACCTGTAGGCGATAACATCCGGACAGACAAAAGAATTTTCGGCTAGTGGAAACTGAGACGCTTCGCTCGCTGCGCTCGCTCGGTCGATAAATAGTTTTCTTTAACGCGCCCAATTCTAGCTTCCAGTTAGTCTAGTTCCACTAAGATAATTCCGTGACATGTTTTCGCTCGTAAAAAGAAAAGTATGCGTATGAAGTTTAAAAAAGTTACATAATTCCAAACTACTGGGGCAAAACTAGTAGTATATTTTAATGTTCTTGAATTAATCATAAAATATGTACAACATTAAATCACAGGTCTCATTCGTAGGCATCAACAAACGGATCTCTGAGCAATTCTTGCCAACTAAAATTGAGTAGCGCCAACTTTAACGAGTTTTAAAATGAGAATTGTTTCTCTGACGGCCATGTTTGTTTATCTCCAGGTGTATCTCGTGAAAACTTTTCCTTTTAGAAGGTTCATTGAATGGATAAGTACTTTAGTCTTGATGAAATGAAGACATTTTTCATTTTTCACACTCATAAAGTTGTAATTAATGAACGGCTGCTCAAAATAACTTTTCATGCTTTAAGGTAGGTATAATAATAAAAGTCATGACTTCAAATAGGTACTCTATATATTTGGTGCGGCTGCAAGAAATTGTTTATGAAACTGCGTAGATAATAGAAGTAGGATAGGAAGGGCTGCGCGGCGGCGATAGAATTGGAATATGGCAATGTTGACGTACCTACTCCCTACACACTATTTTTTTGGTGTGTAGATGGTTAGAGCGACTAGCTCATTATTGTAATTCTAGAAGGGAACGCGCGCTTCCTATATAAATCTAATTAAAAAATATTATTTTGCTACGGAAGTCATATACGTAAAAACAGATCAAACTAATTTTTAAATCTTGTAGCAACAACATAGATAACAGAAAAGTTTATGTAACAAAATTTACATAATATTATATTCTAAACAGAAGCAAAGACGGACAGGTTTCAATTCGTAAATTATCTTGTTAAATTGTGCTTAGTGTTGAACACGGTTAATTTAGGTAAAGGTTCAGTTTGTGCTGACACCGGGATCGTCCGGGATAGATGTTTGTTTTGTTACGTGGAATTAGTGAACATACGGAACACAGGGACATGTTTAGACAGGGGCTCGGGATCTAACATGTTGTCTTCATAGATCGGGACTACGTCATACTATAATATAGTATGACGTAGTCGTCTA
The DNA here is from genome assembly GCA_018467065.1 of Ephestia elutella. NCBI lineage: Eukaryota > Metazoa > Arthropoda > Insecta > Lepidoptera > Pyralidae > Ephestia > Ephestia elutella. The sequence continues at coordinate 1,790,110 of CM031576.1, read as the reverse complement.
TGAACATATTATGTTACCTACGATAATATATTTGTTTCGAATAATATCTCTTCTTCTTAGTCGACCACTCTTGTTTGAGTGATAGATAGATAGATAGATAAATCATTTATTTGATGCTACAAACGAGTGGTCGTGGTTGTGCAGATGATGCTGGCATGGGATCTCCTATACTGCCCGTCCGCTTGGCGAAGATCGTTGCTTTTGCAATGGCTCTCCATTTCTCTCTATTACTTGCATTCCGAGCGTACTGGACTATGGAATAATGGGTTGCCTGCTTTATAGAATAATATCTGATGATATAAAATTGTGTTAGAGATATATGTGACTGAATCTCATTTGAAAAATGTTGTTATGTCTTGTGGCTTTGCTCCCGTAAGAATAACGTAAATGGAACCTTCATTTTGTCACACATAAAAGTAAGAAAAATGTTTCTAAAATAAAAATGTATATGATTCGTAATATATCATTTGATAAAACGTCCTCTGCTAATCAAATTATTCAAATCAAAAGTTTTCACATCAAGAATAGGCGTGTTGTTGAATATTCATGGCCTTCCTTTTGGAATTTGGATCGTGTTTTGTTTTCTCGGAATCCAAAATGTTTTGAATATGTTTATTTTGGGGCTATTTTTGTACGTTATAATAAGGTCGATGGTGTAGGGTGTGGGAGAATCAAAACAAATTTCGCATTTCATGCTCTAAAAGTAGTCTGTTTGATCTAAATGAATAGTGCCTAAAGAAAAATTGATTTGTATCTAATTGATACTTCATCAAGTATCAATTAGATACAAATCAAATCAAAATTCTTTTTGAAACTTGGCCTTCAAAGAAGGCTCTTTTTCACGCCAAAAACTAATTATTAAATCATAATATATTATGCCTCAAAGCTACAAACTACCAGCATTTCGGAACGACCACTGATGAGAAGAAATGCCGAAAGAAACTCGTGAAACAGTCTTGGTCGCCTAACATGCACTAGATTGCGAAGCGATGGTGACCGAGTGGTAGGGCGCCCGCCTGTAACTGCAAAGTCCAGGTTCGAATCCTGCCCGTGTTACATGAGTTTGTATACCAATCTGACTCATGTACCTATGTTAGTTTTTATCGACCCCCAATTGCTTCCGGTGAAGGAAAACATAAAATTAAAAATAAAGGAACAAAAAAATAAATAAAATTCGAATCAGAATCGAGCAGACCTGTTCCCCCTGGCAACACCCGTTCACGAGAGGATCAGCCATCGCAAAGCTGAACCATAATAGAAGGAAACTCACGACCCGGCCGTCACCAGTTTGAACATTTTAGTGAGCATGACTTAGGTACTTACTAGAGCGGGTATAAATTTGAAAAATAGAACGGGTAGACCTAGAATAGTACAATGGGTACTTTCATCCCCAAATTTCCATGGGAACGAAGCCCCTGGCGTAGCTAGTAAGAATACAAATTATTTAACTACCTAATCATTAAAATGACTGCAGCTATTATAATATTTAAACTTTTACGAAGATATAACCCGTTGCAATTATTATCATTTTTACAGCCAAGCAGGGATCCGGAACATTGTAACAGCCGTAACTCCTCCACAATAAAAATGACATAAAATTCAGATGAAGTGGAATTGCCGTATCTTGATACAAAGACGATTTGAGAATCACTTGTCTCCCTTTTAATGCCTGGCGTTAAAACAAGAGTTTTATATGAATGTTTTTTATATTTAATTTAATTTAATTGTAAAATGACGAAATCGTTAGCGTAATGGGAACCCCATTGTTTTATATATTGTAAGGTTAAATAAAAATATCGATTTAGGTACGTACTCCATGTCAAAATAAGTGTTTTCGTAAAAAACAAGAACTATTCTAATAAACATATCTTCTTACAGTCTGAAAACGGCAATATCTGCGACCTGCGTACAATTGGAGCTAGAAAATAAAAGAGACGGAAAACTATTCCATTCCTGTCCACGTCTCAATCGAGCATACGCTGCAGTCCAAATAAAATGAATTCTCGATTACACCGTAATACGGAACGCAGGGCGGGAAGCGAATGTAGTGCGAGAGCTTGGTAACTTTTCCGAGACTTGTTATGTAAAGTTGGTTTCTTGAATGAGCCTTTACAATTTCTGGATCAAAGATTAGATGTTTAGGGGTCAGGTAGTGGAATCATTGAATATACCGGTTAAAATAAATACAAATATATATTTTTTAAGTATCTATGGCAGTAGAAACAGTAGTGAAGGTACGTCTAGGACGTTGTCACACAACTAAAATACTTTGCTTATATTAACTCATTATTTTTTAACTCGATCTGTCAAACTATACATCACAATAATTCTTCATTGTAAGAATATTTAAAAGTTAATATAAAAACGATACTAGCTCTTATCCTATACTGAGCCTTTTTTCAAGCCAAATCGTTGTCTCGAGGCCAAATAACCATATATTTGAAGGGTGCGATCGTTCCAATATTCTCTTTCCCCAATAGTGCTATCGAGACCCACAAGCTCGGATAGTCGTTCAATAATAAAAAGTGATTCTTAAATCACCCTTTACATTTTATATTAGACAAATATTTTTTATCTTGTATCTTTTTTATAAGCAGATTCATGACTGAGTGAGTAAGGGACTTATTGATCTGTTTTATGCGCTTATTTATTGCTTGCGCACTACTATTTATTCTGTGGTTCTTTTTATATGACTCTGTTTTATTGATAAACTGTCGACACTTTGTGTTGATAATTTATACTATACCTACGTATTACGTATTTAATTTAATGTATACTAGCGATTTAAACAAAATTGTATGGTTTTTTGTTTTTAAGGCTGCCAATTTATTATTAAACTTTATAAGTTTGTAGCACCCTTTACATTACCTTTGTGCAACGTCGGGGCTAGTAGAATAATTACTGAAAATCTAGGCCATCGCCAGGTTTCTAGGAAATTGTATTTTTAGCCGGGTAACACCATATTCTGGTATAATTGTTTATTGCTTGGTGCAAAGCTTTTTGTTTTTATGAGATAGGTGCGGCCCGAGGTTCCACTCTTATGGGAAATTTCGAAGTACAATCAAACCGTCATTATAATACATACCTAAAACCGTTTACCAAATTTCATCTGGTGAGATTCACATCCAATCTTTCGCATTTCTATTCTACGTTCTTGTTTTGCCTCCATTACACAAACAAGTTATCTAATAAATCATCAACTAGAGTTCAGGTTTTCTCATGATGTTTTCTTTCAACAAAAGCAAGTGGTGGTCATGAAACTACTATACATGACTTAGTTTACGATAAGATGACTATAATAGGCTTTTTGGTTAAAAGGTACTATTTTACTGCTCTTATAAAAAATGTGGTATCATTCTGTGTTTGATAGGTACTTTTAACGAAGTTAGTTATTATGACGGAGCTGCCGGCCATATTTACAAAGTCCGCGACCGCTAGTTGGAAACAACTCTACTTTGACTGAAAAGCTCTGCTTTGCTCGGCTGCACGTAGGGTAAAAGAAAAAGCGAATCGTTCTCAAAAAATATTAGTTACACTGCGTAATAAGGTAGGGTCTCTAGGTGGCAATTCCTAAGCTATAACATAGCAGGATATATGATATGAAAATATGACACCAGTTTTATCGGTCAAACAAGAATTTTTTTTTTTCACATATTTAAAAAAATCTGTTTATTTTGTCACATAGATTCTAAAAGTCGATCATGGGATCGGTCTGAAACTAGAGATGCCCTTATGATGTCGTGATGTCACGGTCTAGCAACATATCAGTTAACTAATCAGAGTTTCAATTCGACTACTATGCCCATTATCCAGGCGTAGCCTTCGATTGTATCCGTTTTGTTTTCTTTTTTCGACAGTCATGAATAAAAAGGAGAGCATAATATTAGGAGCACCCATAACCGGAGAGCATGTATGAAAAGAGTGATGAGTGCAGAGGAAGCAAGAGAGATCTGGTAAGTAGCAAGTGAACATCGCTAGTCTCTGCCACGGGAAATAGGCGTGATAATATGTATGTATGTGATTAAAAACCGCAAGGGAGCGAGGTGTGTTGCTCAACCGCATCTTTAAAACTTACAAAACACTCCTACTAGCTCTGTTGGGAAACCGCTCCTCTCATCAATAGAGTCACAATCTGCGGTCAAGTGCTGCAGAGTTTGAGACGCATTTCCTTACAAACTTCGAGACTTGTTACTCAAACTTTGTCTGATGTAGCGGTTAATTAAATTCGCTATTTGTCGCGCTCTATCGAAACTCAGGGCTTTGCTCCTCTATTTATGTCATAATATCTTGATAAAACTTGACAGTATCTGGTTAATATTTAAGATGATATTTGAAAAAAATAGCGCCATTGGCATTTTTTAATGGCGAGGTTTGTTGGGAGGTTTTGATTCAATCAAAAGATAAGTTTGGAAAGATATCTTTGATAAGTTCTTACGGTTTATTAATCACTGATTTGATAAAATTAGTTCAAAATCAAAAGCAAAATTTGTGCTGAATCGACGAAAGCTCAAATTTCAGTTCAATTAGAAATCGGCAAATGGGTTAAATTTCAACTGAATCGGTAAATGGTTTGAATTTTAGCTTAATTGGAAATAAGCAAATAGGATCAAATGTAGAAGAGGTGACAGGTGAAATAAAATAAAAGCCTGTGAAAGAATCAGTCATTAACATAACCATGTTCTACCGGTCTTTCAGACTACGCCATACTATACTAGCATATAGTATGGCGCATAGCATGGTAGCATATATCAGCTTTTACGCTCTGGATAACGTCTCCTCAAGAGTAGACAGAGACGGCAGAGAGCCTGACGTAGTTACCGTCAAGTTTTCGGATAAGTTTCCGGAATGCCCCCTGGTAGAATTTAAAAGACGGACAAAGAAAACTCGACGGACCCGACGAGAAAAGATTTCATAGAAATTCAATTTCCTGGATTCTTATAATTCGCGGAAAATTTAAATACGTGTATTTGAGTGTAGATTTATTAAATCAAAATTTATATTTTAGGCATTGAATTATGAATCACATTAGAGACTCTTTACCCTCGAAATCTCGTAAGGTTAAACTGGTCGACTGTCAACTTACGCCGAAAAAGAGGGATATTATAACTTTATAATGTGTAGGGTGTGAACATCATGTTTAATTTTAGAAAGTTTTGTCTATAGACATCATCTATATAGTATCTACATAGTCATATTTTATTCGGTTCAGTAGTTTGAGAATAATCAAATCTTTTTTTCTATAAAATAAAAATTACAGTTGATTTTCTCGTTCATAAGGAAACAAGAATTGAAATTTTCAATTACGTGTTGCTATATAACGTACACTAGTTTTTAGTGAGCATCGGAGCGACATACATTTTCATATAAAATACAGCAGATGCCATTTCTCTATCTCTCTCTCTCTCTCTCTGTGTGTGTGGTTTTAATATAAGCTCGCAAATTTAATTTATCTAATCTTCTTAAGTACACTTTCACGCAACCTATTTATTCCAGAAACTTGTATTTAACCTGAAAATGTAATCACATTTGGGGCAAAACTAAAAGTTTGCGAATAATATGCTAATATGCTGAATACTTATGCCAAAACATTTTCAACTAATTGAATTGGGACCCAAAACTCTATACACTTTAGATTTAACAAACAATAAAATCCCTAAATACAATAAATTGTGAGTTATTTTATTTAAATTTTATTCTGAGTTTGAGACGCTTGTTGGGCTAAATTTCTTATTATTTTTAGTTTATTAAGACCTGCTAGCAATATATGGGCTATAAAATTGAAATCAACTGACCTGTAATAAACTTTTATGACTTGTTTAGAAAAAAACATCTGGTACAAAGGTTTTTTTTTCTCCTACCGGCATCGAAGGCTAGCAATTAAAGTAAGTAAAGATAGTGTTGAAGTGCAAAATGGCGGCAAAGCGTATTAGCCGCTTAGTTAACATTCAATTTACCTCTTTGACAAACACGTACAGTTAACTGACTATCATGCTACACTCTATGCGGCTGTGTTAGTGGCGAATGTAATGAGTTTGAGTGGATTTTCGTGCTGGTGACTGTATTACGAGCACTGCAGGCTGTAATCCCGTTAACGCTGGTTTTCAGGATTTACATGGCTTAAAGCACGGCCAGTCTTCTCGGCTGCTTTCACCTTTTGTTACATTGTAAGCCGTGATAAATTAATTATTGTTCTAATTGTTATACAACTAGCTGCACCCGGGCCTCCGCTCCGGTGGGAATTTCGGGATAAAAAGTACACATGTGCTATTCCAGGTTATTCTATCTGTGTACTAAATATTATCGAACTCCGCCCAGTAGGTTTTGCGTGATTTAGTAACAAACACACACACAAATACATCTTTAGCATTTCAATGTATGTTAGTGATAGTGATCGCATATAAATATAAGAGGGCGAGAATTTGACCAAAAAGAATCAACACGATGTTAATTTTACACTCTCGCCGAAATCTATTCTCGTTTACATTGTCTTCTTTCAACAATATTTTACAAAGCCTTGTACTATTCTGGCGTTTATTAATGTCTAAAGGATAAAACGTAAAAAATCGCTCGTTTCAGTACATTTATCATCGGACCGACCTTTGTAATGGCTGTGAGGATTCTTTTATCCTCGAATCTGCTGATTTTTAGGTTTCAACAGATCTGTTCACGAAATTCAATTTGTGCTGAAATTGAACTTGTTAACACGAGTCACTATTGAAATAGAATAACAAATAGTTTTTTTGCTTTAAAATATCTAAAAACATCTAAGTATTTCTTAATTCTTTTCGTTTTCATCTTGTTTGCGAGGGTTTTCATAAATTGACGAGCTTTTGAAAGTAACTTGTTTATTTTCACAAGATTGTAAACAGATTAACGACTCTCAAATGGATCTTCAAGTATGTAAAGACACCAAAAAAGTAGAATAAACAAAGTATTTTTAAATTCTGTTGTGTCCTTACGACTATTATTTATTTATTTACGATATTGTTGTAAAACAATTTTTCGTCCTGGTCCTTTTCCGTCCTCAAAATCATCCAAATCCATATGGAATTCTTTTCTTCCGAAGCATGCCAACTTTATTGAAAATCGCGTGAAATTCATTTCTCACCATTGGGTGTTTTAGAAAAGAGTTTTAGGAGTTTTATAAAATTCACCTCTAAGGAATTGTCCTTAGAGGTGAATTTTCTAAAACTCCAATCTTAGGTTTCTTTCTTCTACTCACTCAAGTACCTGTATAAAAACCTCTGCTTTTTTATATGGTAAAATTTGAAACGAAAAATTTAATTGCTGAAAACCCTGATATAGACAAACATCTATCTATCTGCGGACATGTGAAGAATCTAGAGAACCCTATTTAACAATCTATAGAAAGAGTGTCCACTCCACATGTCTATATTCCAAATGCTGCTTTTGTCTAGTTCCGGAGATTCAAATCCCTAAGTCCCAGTGACTGGACGTCTGTTTGTCTGTATCCGTCCTGTAACGCGATTATCCGAAGCTGGTGGGAAAAGACAGTTTCTACTAACTATATACATGTGCATATGATAAAATATTATCAAACGGCATTTATTATTATTATTTTGAGATACTAGCTGCGCAATTTTCGGTATGCAAGTACTCTTTATTAACATAGAGGTTCTATAGGTGATATATCTTTCATGGAAATCAGTCCATTATTTTTTGCGTCAAATATCTATTACTCTATTTTTTACAAACTTAAAGTCTTAGTTTATAATATTAGTGGGATAAGATAAGACTAATAGGAAGCAGGACAGCAGGATAAGGAATAAAGTTTATAAGTAACCTGATTATAAACATAAAAAAATCATAAAATCTTATAGTAACTCGCGTAGTGACTTACATACGAGCCGACAACGCGTGCTGTCTGCTACGAACTGACTACGAATGCTACGAGCTGACTACGAAGGCTACGAGCTTACTACGAAGTTACTACGAAGGATTGGTCCACTTTGTATTACAATTAATTATATTAGTAGAAAAGAATGAAGGTTACCTAATCGGTCAGTATTGCAACATTTGTTCAGGGTCATTCGACATTTTGAATAAATCCTACTATCCTACTAATATTATAAATGCGAAAGTTTGGACGTGAGTTTGTGAATTAGTGAAGATGTTACTTAATCACGCAAAATCTACTAGACGGATTTGTATGAAATTTGGTATACAGAAAAATACCATAAACAGCACATAGGATACTTTTTATCCCAGAAATTCCCACAGGAGAGAAGCCCTGAGACGCAGCTAGTTGACAATATATCAGGCAAAGACTAAAATATCATACAATATTTGCTCTCCCACAACATGTTTATTAGGTATTTAAATATGTTGATCTATATATTTCTTCTTGAACATTTTTTGGAAATCATTTTGGCTATGTTTGCACGTATCAATATACTTTCGTAAATGGATCGTAAGACGAGACCGTACTCATAGAAGGCAAGGAATATAAATCTGACCAACATTGAGTGATTCGGACCCTACTCGGGGTAACTAAATAGACCCAGTCAAGTGTCGGCATCCGACACGCACGCTCTAGAGTCAACTTGACAAAATGATGTAATTTTACTTTGAAATGTGTATTTTATTTCGATTTATTGTATAGAGAATTACCTTGTGCCTTCCCGTGGCAAATTTCGATTTTGTTTTTGTATTTTTCAATTACTTACTTATATATTTAGTTTTATCTAGAAAATTATTTTCGAATAAGTCAATATAACAATGATAAAAATTTACAGCTTCAAAATCTGCAGCGTCATGTTCTGAACATAAATTTCGCAAAAATAAATATTTCACCAGGAAGAGAGTTCTGTAGACAAAAGTGTCGAAAATCGCCCGTAATCATCCAGTAATATAGGTGAATGGATCACTCGGCGTCCTACGTGAGCGACAGAATACTACGCGGCGCGATGCGATGCTGTCTTATGCAACACCGACATCAAAGGCCACAAGTATTACGTAAACTCATTTTATTCTTGATTGTCTTATAATATAAAAAATCTTCACAGTACTTTTTTGTTGAATTTTGTAGAAAATAAACAAAATATCAGTTCAAACTAAACATTCTAAATTAAAACATTTATTAACCACGAAAGTAATTTCCTAAAAAGACTTATTTAATTTATATTGTTGTAAAATCATACAAAGACATGGTAAGATTGTTTACAAAATAGGACAATTATAAAAAAAAGGACTTTACATACATTCAGTAGCGGATTTAGGGGCACGGTGGAACGTGCCTCCCTCAGACTGCTATTTTTATCAAATTAAGATCACAGTTGTTAAAATAACAGAATTGAGTGCAACTTTTCTATATTAGTTTCTGAGAAATTTGCCCATCTGGTCAAAAAAAAAAGTCGATCTGCCACCATTAGCAGGATCCGCCCTTGCATGAATTTCTTATGCATCGCTTCGCGCAGCGCTGCCTTGCTGCTTTTGTCGCTCACCTAGGACAACGGGCCAGGTCGCGGGGAGGCGTGACGCGGCTGTTTTCTGGGCGCCGCTCCAAGTGGGACGCTTTGGGGCTAATTCGAAGCGCTCTAGCGCCTATATTGTGACTCTGTGGTTATATTGCAGTATCGTGCCTCATTTGTTTCACGATATGAGATTGTTCGGGTATATTACAATCCCACCAAAAACATTCTGTAAAAAACTAGCCAAGTCTCGATGGAGCTGTTTGTTTGTCTCTAAAAAGTAATGAAATCTAGACAAAGTCGTTCCAAGTCTAAGGTTCCTTACTGCGATTTCTTTATTATTATATTTAATGTTGTGTGACTTGGCCGATGAAGGGTACACAAGGGTACAAAACCAGGTGCTCCATGACACCATTGCACTAATCTGTCGCCAGAACCGCTACCCATTGACGATGGAAAATTGCCACTTGGAAAACGTTGCTTCAATAACCAGTCAATTGTAGGCTTGATAAAGCCAACTAATGTATAAAGAATGTTCAACGGCCAAGTCACACAACATTAAATATAATAATAAAGAAATCGCAGTAAGGAACCTTAGACTTGGAACGACTTTGTCTAGATTTCATTACTTTAGAGACAAACAAACAGCTCCATCGAGACTTGGCTAGTTTTTTTACAGAATGTTTTTGGTGGGATTTCACTTCTTTTTGTAGAAACGTGGACATATTGATTTATTTTATTAAATTTTCTTATTTGACACAGTTTTTTTTTCTTTTTAGGAGTAGTTTTATTGTTATTACAAATCTTTCTTTTCTTTTTTTCCGGCTCTGATTCTTGTACAGTAAGCAACAGTTTTTCGTATTGCCCATTCGCGTTCATTGTTTAATCTTTTAGAGGGTTTAGACCGTTTAATTTCTGTAAGATCGGCGCGGTATTTACGCCTAAGCCGGTTGTATTCGGTGATCTCTAAAGGCTTGGGCAAACCAAACGCAGGACAGTAGCAGCGCTGTTTGAATGCGGGCCCGCGCAAGTTGTGATACAAGAAACTCTATGAACTATGGTACACCAAATTTGAACGCGGGCCCGCGCTCAAACTGCTCCGCGCCGCGCCGCTCTGAAACTGCCGGACGACAAACCAGGCGGCGCGGGAGCGGGCAGCAGCAGCGCACGCGCGGCGCAGGGCGGCTCGAGCGCGGGCCCGCGCTTCTGGATAACTAGGTATGGCGGCCATGTTAGCATGGCTCACCGAGGGCAGGGCGTTCGCAGTGCAGCGCGGCGCGGCGAAAACAGTTGACGACTTTGTATTTTTTTACAACCGAGTGACGGATATCAGTGAAAAGATAATCAAATTAGTGAGTAAAAATGAATGTTTGTGTGATTTTTGAGACAAATATTATAGAAATATAACATACAAGGTGCTACATACGAAAATATGTGAAAATTTTATCCTAAAGACTTTCCAGGTCCCTGCATTGACGATGATATTCCCAATATTCTTCTCTTCTTGTATTGATTTCATGAACACAAATTATTTTGTTTCGCCTTAGGGCCAAATTGCAGTATGAATCTTCTTTATCCGAGTCCGTGTCGTTCGACATCTTGCAGCGCTGCCTGCCTAACCCGTCATACTGAACGCGGTTTAAACGCGGTCCCGTGTTGCAACTGCTTTGAACCTGTCGCTGCGTTCAGTGTGCCCACTCCCGCGTTGCTACTGACCTGCTCTGCTACTGTCCCACGTTTGGTTTGCCGAAGCCTTGAAGCTTGAGCTTTTATACTCTTGAAGTCAACATTTATGAGATGAACCATACCATACCCATGAAGATTGGTTACTAGAATTATAGACCATAGAGCTAGCAAAAAAATTTTTAATTGATTTTTTTTCCTATGTCTATGTTTATTTATTTTTTTCTGAAAAAAACTACAGGCACAGTTTAGTACATATAGTCGAATAAATACAAGGTCGTACATAGCCCAAAACAGTTTTTACCACTAACTTACACTTGTACGTTGAGAAATTATAAATTTATTCCACAGAATATTGCATGGAAGTAGTTAGTACTTTATTGTACAAAGTACTTATTACTTCCATGGAATATTGCAAAGAATAACTGAAAATTAGCTCAATTCCAAGGAAAAAATAAGACTTCATCGAAGTTTTATTTTTCCCATGCAATAATACAGCCAGTGTTCTAAAAACCAGAGACCAAATAAATTAAAAAAAAATGGTTATTGTCTGTCATTATTGGCCTATCACTATCAGCGTTTCCAACTTGTGGCTTACCCCAAACAAAAGTAAATAATATTTCGTTTGTTAATTTGATATGTAGGGATTTTTTTATTTGACACTTGATCAGTGTTATCAAATTGAGGGTTTTAGCCCTAAATTAAGGGTCAAAATATACTTGATGAGTATTTTTATTTATTCCTCAGCACTTTGACAATTTAAATGTAACAATATCATTTAAACCACCATAATCATTACCAATTTTCGACATAATTGGGGCCTCACGCAAGTTGATAACCTTATTTTCGTCATAAAGCATTAGGAGGCTTTAATATTTTCAATTTTTCATACTGAACTTAGGGTATTTTTTGAAGAAGCGGGCAACTTTTAAAAGCAAAATGAAAACAGACAACAACGAAAAATTTGTCTTTTAAGTACAATCGAAATACAACTTGGTACAATATCCCGATGAATATGTACGGTTATAACGTATTATATAGGTAACGAGTATGGCAAATACTTGGCATTTTCTGGCCAGAGATCATCTCCAAGCGTGAGCTCTGGGAAATGTGCAACGCTATATAGATCGGCCACACGCTTCGAAGAGACCCATATACTAGGCAAGCTCTTGAGTGGATACCACAGGACAAGAGAAAAGTTGGTCGACCCAAGCAAACCTGGCGGCAGCGTACCGTTGCAGCGGAAAGGCAGTCGTTCTCTCCTGGTCGGGAGCAAAGTGCATTGCCCAGGACAGAATCCGATGGAGAAGCACTAAAACTAATACTTAGATGAAGAAGCACTAAAAAATAAAAATGAAATTATTATGGTAGTAATAAAACTAATAAAAATGTAATTACTCTTTTATTATGATTAAGCAGAAGGGGAGACATTCGCTCAAAAAGTGGGACGCTATAGGCTAGATTAAATAAGAAGATGTGTCCCTCTACGCTGGACTTTTGCAATGACAGTCGATTTTTTTACGTAGCAATAGAAGGGGGCGTTGCCATAGAGATATGGTAATCTCTAATACAGCTGAGACCAGCTGAGGGTTCTTCATGAGATACTTCAGACCTTCGATTTTTGACATCAAATGAAGCGGCTCACAAAGTTGAATATTTTTTGTAAAGGCGGTATGTCGATTTCTAATAGTTTGATTGGGCTCTTGTGTTTTCTAATTAGGATCACCAGGTACTCCAGATCTTCGATTATCCTAGTTTTTATAGTTTTCCTTTTATGTGGCCATTAAAACCTAACTCTGTACCAAATTTCTCTGAGTTTATGGGAAGTACTAGTTCTATTTTGATGATCATGAGTGAGTGAGTGAGTGTCGAAAATGCGAAACTTTGCTTTCGCTTAACTTCGGAACTAAATGACCTACAGACTTGAAATTTTGGATTTTAAGTATGTGATTATAGCTTACTGGATGACGAAAATTTCTTCGTTCTGGTCTTATCCAGAGGTTCTCAAATAGGGGCCTGAAAATGCGGCGAAATGGTTCCTGTAAAGGATGGTACGGCAGTGTTTGCTTCGCGCTCGACTTGGCGGGGGCACTGCCGTGCCCCTGATTTAATAAATCAAAAGAACAACTGCTGTTTCCTTTACGAGTTTCACGGTTCGATCACCTGGCCTAAACATAAAATTAAAATCATCAAATCCATACCACTTTTACTAGCGATAAGGATATATAAAAAACTAGCTTTTGCCCGCGGCTTCGCCGCGTGAATTTCCCACGGGAACAGTGCTTTTTTCCCGGGATAAAAAGTAGCCTATGTGCTATTCCAGGTCATTATCTACCTCTGTACCAAATTTCATCGAAATCCGTCCAGTAGATTTTGCGTGATTGAGTAACAAACATCCTCACAAACTCACAAATTCACAAACTCACAAACTCACATCCAAACTTTCGCATTTATAATATTAGTATGGATTAAGTCCAAACGAGAACAGCAGTGGATATTTAAAAATAATACTGAACGTAAAAAGTTTATTACTTTTTCAGAAAAGTTATTAGTTTTACTTTAGAGTTTATAATAAAAGCAAGTGTTAGTACAGTAGTTGGCTCCATGGGATTACCACCACACCTTGTTGGAATTAATTAAAATTTTTCTTTTTGTTTATTCGGACGAAATTTTACTAGCTTTTGACATTGGCTTCGCTTGCGTGATTATAGTTTTTTTTATCCCTTCTAACCCTTTCCAAAATTTATTTCGTAGTGAACACACGCTGTACGTAAATAATCTTTTTTGGAAAAGCTGTTCAGCGGTTTCGGTTCTGCGTGGATATATCAATCAGTCAATATATATTGCGATGCGTAGTATCAATACTTCAGTAATGTTGTTTTTTATAATGTAGTAGAGGTATGTAACTGCATGGACCTCTAGTGGCATGAATAGCGGCTAAATTTGAATGTTTTTTATTTAGGTTGGCTGTAATTGACTGTACAATATTCTCTTTAATCTTCTTAACCCAACTCCAAAAACCTTGATTTCTCTTTTTCAATTTCTAAGTGAAGTAAATTGGAAAAGCTAAGACGAGGGCGACTTCCCAAGCGCTGCACGTTACATTTACTTAATAACATTTTATAATTCAATAGAAACACCGTTATTTTTCCAGTTCAATCGAACTTTCTAGAAATAAAACGAACGGAAACGGAAGGAAATACTAATAGCTTGAAACTTACTGAAAGCTTTCGAAGCTCCGATGGTATCGGTGTTGGTCGGCGGAAATATAATTATACTTAGTGTTATGAATGGAGATTCGAGTTACATTGCTTTCAATAGATTAGATACTGAAGTTATAAACTTAGCTTCATGAATCGGTGAAAAATCCTGATACATTTTTAATTTTTTTTTCAATGTCAGCGATGTAGTCATCGCTGACATTGAAAAAAACAATTACAGTGAGTAGCAATAAATGAAAAAAAAAACAATATATCAAACAGTTGGATTAGAAGTAAATGTATAAATTTTTTTGTAGTCTTTGGGTGTAGCAAGAGTATGTGAATTAAATTTAAAATTTTACTAATGTAGTTGGACCGCTTTACTAAATTAGCTTATCCTTTAAAAAAAAGGCGGATTTTAGATAAATATATTAACAGACAGTTCATTTTTTTTTTTTTTTTGTTCATATAACATACTAATATAAGTATGTTAAAATTATTACAATCTAGCCTAGTTACAAGCTAATAAGTAATTTTACTTTAACCTAGTTTTATAATGAAATTCTATAAGAATGTGTCCATCGGCACTTTTCTTAATGTCTCTATTAAGGAGAAGTCACTTTGTTGTTGTGTCTTTATTCGCACTTTTATTGCACTATGTTATTCTTAATATTCACTTAATCACTACACTAATTCGAACGGTTTAGTTCTTTTGAGTCTTCGCACTATGTTCGTGTTGTCGAGGAGCTGGATTGCCTCAACGTTTACATGGTGAAGCAGTCTATTCTCATGCGCTTCTGCAAATTTTTGTATGACTTTATCGACGAACTGTATATTCAGGTCCCGATGCAGGTCGTCATTTCTTATATACCAGGGCGCGTTCACAATAGCCCGTAATACCTTGTTTTGAAATCGTTGGATAATTTCTATGTTAGTCTTTTTGGTACAGCCCCACAGCTGTATGCCATAAGTCCATACTGGCACGAGGACTTGCTTATATATGAGTAGTTTATTGTGGACTGATAGCACGGAATTTCTCCCAAGCAACCAATGCATCTTATGAAACTTTAGATCAAGTTCTCTCCCTTTTCTTTTTGACGTGGGCTTTCCAACGAAGCTTCGCGTCTAGAGTCATACCCAAGTATTTGGCTGTATTTTCATGTGGTATTTGCTTCTCATTTATATAAATGGGATGACAACTACCATGTTTATTTGTAAAGTTCACGTGAATTGACTTTGTTTCATTGAGTTGTATTCTCCATCGTTTCGTCCAGTTAAGAACTTCGTTCACAGCTGTTTGTACCTTTTCTGCTGCTTCAGCGTGTGTGCTTCAACGCCCAATATCGCTGTGTCATCAGCAAATGTGGCTATGGTGTTGTTCTCTGTTTCTGGAATATCACAGGTATAGAGTAGATACAGGACCGGACCCAATACGCTTCCTGGGGTACTCCAGCTTTTATTTCCTTGATCTCAGAATAAGCATCTTCTTGCCTTACTCTAAATACTCGATCTGATATATATGATCTTAATATATCCACAAACTGTTTAGGTAGCATTGTTCTTAGTTTTATGATTAAGCCTTCATGCCATACTTTATCAAAAGCTTGCGCTACGTCAAGAAAAACAGTAGAACAGACCTTTTTTCTTCAAGAGCCTTTTCAATGATGCTTGTTATCCTATGCACTTGGTCTATTGTTGAGTGCTTTTCTCTAAATCCGAACTGATGTACAGGAATGAGATTTTTTGTTTCTATTATTGGTTTTAGTCTTTTTAGCAAAAGTTTCTCAATAACCGGTAACAATGAGATAGGCCTATATGACGTAGTCTCGCTTGAGTGGTTTTCCCGGTTTTGCTATCATAATTACTTCGGCAACTTTCCATAAGTCTGGCACGTACCTAAGTCTTAGAGCAGCATTGATTATATTTGTTAACTTCACTATTGCTTTTTTTGGTAGGTTGTGTAATATTTCTCCCGATATGAGGTCGAAGCCAGGTGATTTTCTGGGATTAATATGCTGTTTTATTTCACGATGGACTTCTCTCGGTGTCACAAGCTTTATCTCTATATCTTCATTGACGCAAAATTCATCCGTTTTTTATTATGTCATTTTCTTGGCTATCATTTGGTTTAAAAATCTGCTCTAAATGTTCAGCAAATATTGCAGCTTTTTGTTCATTGCTGATCGCCCACTTTCCAGGTGCAATCTTTATAGGTGGCAATTGATTCATGGGCTGTTTTAGATATTTAGTTGCCTTCCAGAGCGAGTAATCTGTAATAGTAAACAGACAGTTCATGAAAAAACTTCGAAATGCAGTTTATAAATACTACGATAGCCTACCGACTGCGCCAAAAGTAATCAAATATCCTATGCTCATTACGGAGGTATATTTTCGTTTTAGTTTGCCAAAATTGTGGAAATTCCAGTCGCTAAACACGGGTTATAATGGAATTAGTTCCGACCGCGGCGTACGATTAAATACGTTTTAATTATGCGATGGTTAACTCTGACCGGCCATATTAGTTACTGTATTAGAGTTTTTTTTTTTATAAATAAATAAATATATAAATATATACGGACAAATCACACAGATTGAGTTAGCCCCAAAGTAAGTTCGAGACTTGTGTTATAGGATACTAACTCAACGATACTATATTTTATAACATATACATATATAGATAAACATCCAAGACCCGGGCCAATCTGAAAAATATCATTTTCCATCTTGACCCGGCCGGGGATCGAACCCGGGACCTCCGGTGTGGCAGTCAGGCGTGTTGACCGTTGGGCCACGGAGGTCGTCAAATAATATAGTTGTGTGATTTGTTTCCAATTGATTAATAAATGGTTACTACAAAAATGTTATTAGATCATAGGAATAATGTTCTAATAATAACTATACCTATTTAATTTTAATGGAATTCTTAATTGTGTATTTTTTTATTATTCTTAAACTTTTTGATATTTTTTTAAGATTATGAGTACTTAAATGTAGAATCCAACCCCGTTTATTAATGTATGGCTTAAAGCTATCGTGTATCTTTTTTTACCAAATTAGTTATTTACTTCTAGAGAGGCGGTATCTAGTCTGGACTATAAAAGTAATTAATATAATATTTTTGTTGTTTGTTTAAGTAAGTATTTGATTCAAAAAATGATAAACATAATGTAATGATGAAATATCAAAATTTGCATTGATAATTTCATTCTCATTATAGTTAATAGTTAGAAATTATTGTAATTTTGAAGTACTCATTAGTTAAATTCGTTGAATTACACCAATATAATTCTAAACCATTTCAACATAAATTTGTATCATATTATTTCCGAATTTCCAATTACGAGCCTGTGCAACAGATAATGTAGTCAGATTGTAACCACATTTCAATTTGCGTTGTGCGACGTAAAATATAACGATCGTCGCATCATATAAACGTAGAGTTACAATATGGTTACAATACAATGAAAATGACCGTCGACTGAATGGTATTCTAACGCATAGACGAAATCATTGAGCGTCCAAATGTAAAAAAGGTTTTATATGTATACTAGCTTTTTGACTACCTGCGCCGCGTGTATTTCCCGCGGGAACAGTGCTTTTCCCGGGATAAAAAAGTAGCCTATGTGCTATTCCAGGTCATTATCTACCTCTGTACCAAATTTCATCGAAATCCGTCCAGTAGATTTTGCGTGATTGAGTAACAAACATCCTCACAAACTCACAAATTCACAAACTCACAAACTCACATCCAAACTTTCGCATTTATAATATTAGTATGGAAGCCCAAATTCAAACTCACAAACTCACAAACTCACATCCAAACTTTCGCATTTATAATATTAGTATGGAAGTATGGATATCGTAAGAAGAAGAATCACTAAGAAAGTTTACAAATTCAAACGCTAAGTGGGTGAAATGGGTAGAAAACAATTATACGGGCGAAGACAACGGCTTAAGCTATCAAGATCGCTTAATAGACTAATGGTTTAAGTGGAAAAATAAAAGCAACCATTTTGTAATAGCAAATTTTATAAAAAAGAACGACACTTAAGTCTATAAGTAAAGCAATCTAATCTAAAATGTTATGAACAATGCAATGTTGTGTCCACTCTAATATAGTCCTTGCTACATTGTAGATAGAGAACAAACTGCCAGAGCTGATATTATAGATGGAAATATCAAAATTGTTATTTCGAAGATAAATTCAGAAGTGGAGTCTCGAAAACAGTATGGAATCTCCGAGGAACTTGAACTTATCACTGCCTAACGAAGTCCTTTGGCCGGGCGGCGGGCGATCGATATGCTGTGATGGTGCTCGAAAAGTGAAGATCTTTCGATAAATATGTTTTAGTACTTCATTCTTTTCACGGACACTGTTCATTTTCTATTGACTTAAAAAATGAGGTTCTATTTTGCGCTGTATGTATGTTTTCTTTTTTATAAAGACGTACGTTTATTGAGTTCACATTCTACCAGCCGTGAGGTTCGGTCTTATCTTCGTTCTTCACAGTTAGTTGCATGGATAAAAGATTCATTTATGCTATACAGTTAATAATGAAATGTCTGTAATTTTGCTGCTTTGAAGCTCACCTAGGACAACGGGTAACTGAGTACTAAGAAAGTAATTTTGAAAATTCAACCCCTAAAGGGGTAAAGACGATATTCACGAGGGCGAGGATGCCGTTAACAAAAAGTAGAAAATAAAATTTGTAATTTTGTATGTACCAACTTCATTGAAACGAACCATTTTGAATAAAACACGATCGGAGTACTAAAATAACAGAACGGCGCAGGTATACGATAATTAATTCAACATACAGGCCTGTTGTATGTTCCCGAAGGGAATACTTTATTAATCTTGCGTTAGGAACATTTGCTGTATATTTTAACATTTATATGCGTATTTCATGAAGGTATGTATGTTTTGTCTGATAAACCATTAATTCAAGTTTTTGAATATTTTGAATGACCCATTCGACCAAAGTCCCTAAGGACCACTGCTAAGAGAAATACAAAGTTTTTTTTTTCAAAATGAAAAAATGTTACACTCAACCAGATTGCGGACCTCCTTAAAAGGAGATATGTTAGAGCACACCCACCTTGGAACCGGAGAGCATGTAAGAAGAGAGTGATGAGTGTGGAAGAAGACAAGAGATCTGTGGGAAGGATCGCGTAGGTGGAAATCGCTAGTCTCTGCCACGGGAGGAAAAGGCGTGATAATATGTATGTATATGTATGAAATGTTACTACTCTCATTAAAATCCGTTCATTTTTCATGTTCATGGAGGCAGGCAACATTTATGTTTTATCACAGAATTCATTTTAATATAGAAGTGTCGGCCTTATGTAGTAGTACACAATTAAAAGCATGGACTTACTTAAAATTTGTAGGTAGGTCTAATACCGTATATACTGTTATGTTTATTGTCGCTTGTTGACAGATAAAACGCAGTCATAAAAGCAGCAGGGGAACTTGCGTATTTTACGACTTTAGCAACGCGAAGGGCGTGGAACGGAATCAATGTGCTAACTGTTACGTCTGTTACACCCGAGGGATACGGTTTATGATACATTTTGAATAGTAAACACTCAAATGTTTGCAGTTTTACTTGTCACGTAGTAAAATTGGGCCGCGTTTTACATATGAATTCATGCCTTTTTTTTTAAACCTACTTTTAAAGCTAATTTTACAAATTGTGTCCTTCAATTCTTAGCTAACTCTACGTAATTTCCACTCTCAGTAAAGTAATTAAATGTGGAAGCTTTTAACAGTATTCAACGAGAATAAAAGCGTAAGCACTTCTTAGTAGCGAGAGTCGGACCGCTGACAAAGGCTACATCTTTGCGCTTTAAAGCGCTTTCGTGCTGCAAAGGACCACTCAGGGCCTCCAGACGCTGCTCGAGCACTAACTGGATTCGAAAATGCTTACTTAATGGCGCGGTTGGTTTATTGTGGTTTTAATTCTTGACAAGTTATTATTTTCTGTTGTTAAATAACTTCCTCCTAAACTTTTTAGAGCGATATTATTTACTAACTGTACTTGAGACTCCTGCTTTACTCCGGATCTTGGTAAAAAGTAAAAAAAAAAATAGGTGTTCGCTATATATTTGTTTGTAGTATCTTATTGTACTAAGGGGTTCATACAGTGAACATACATAAATAAAAAGGTAAATTTACAATGGCGGACTTATACCATGAAAGGTCTCTTCCAGTCAACCAGCGATAGATTGAGGAGGATATATTTACTCAGTAAAAGGGTAAAGAAGTAAGTATTTTGGTCGAGTAGGTATAATTATGGAAACGCTGTTTTTTGAGATGTCCAGAGTCGGCCCCATACAAGCAGTTACTCATATTCACTGAATACCTACTTTCACCCTTTGAATTCTACCAAGAATTCACCCGTGTATATTATTCCAAGTTAAATTTTACTCGTGTACAAAATTTCATGGAAATTGGCCTTTCACGCACCTTGTTTTCTCTGGTTATTTCTTCTTTGTTACAATATTTTATTAATGTTTTTACGTTACAAAACACTTATACTATTATGTTTTGTAACGTAAAAATATAATTAATAATACAATAACTACTGCCCAATATCACCACAAAGCAAATCTGAACTTATAGGCACTAAAATATAATCAAGTTTATTTTTCCTCCAAAATGTCCTCACTAATCAAATTAATACTAAGGTAGATAGCTAATATGCCAACTTAATGGATATAAAGTATTCATATTTACTATCCAAAACCTTCGATTTAATATTAAAATTAAAAAGGATAATCTAGTGTCCGTCCAACCGGTCCAATTTGTCCAAAAGTAATGATGTGCTAACAAAATTGAGTGCCAGAATGATAAGATGGCGGCCGATGAGCAATTTTCTCTGGCTGCAACCTTCGCTCCATTACGTGGCAGCCATTATTTATCCTCTTACATGGTGATTTCTGTAATGTATTCCAGCGCTGTTTTTGTTAAATTTTATTTACGATATACATGGCTTCCAAAAAATGAATTATTATGTTTTTCCGTTTTATGTGATTCCTTAATCCACCATCATTCCTACGTTTTGGCAGATATAGGTGTGTCTATGCTTAGATTCCTTACGTTATCTCCGAGGTAACATATTTTGTTCAATATTTTTCATTCATCAGCTATTGTAGCTAGCTACAATAAATCCCCTGCTTCTGCTGGACTTCAAGACCAGCGAAAGAGGAAAGCCTCTAGCGCCTTCTTGCGACTTTGACAATATTATTAGTCCACCATTTATGATCAAAGAAGATGTTATTTGTTCTACTGCCTTAGTTTAGAAACTAACAATAAAAATTCTCTCTTTTACAGAAAAGTCATATTAAAATTTTCATGCTAACTGCAGCACAAAATAAACATTAAATACCTACAAAACTTATAGTTTTCCTTTGTTGTCCGAAGAAATTTTCATTTCAATTTCAGAATGAATAGAAATACAAATTTGGAATTCCAAATCCCGAGTATTAAATTTACTCGTGTTGCTTTAAACATTTAAAGTTCCAAAGCCGATATTAAACGGAACATCGAGGAGAACAGAACGTCGAAATATTAAAGCAGAGCTATATTAGGAAACTTCCCGCTTTCCGGGTATTCCCCCGAACGCAAAGAGTTAAGTCTCACAATACTCTGGGTGAAACGGACCGCGTCGCATGGGGCGCTTTTATTGGGCTTTTGAGACGTTTAACATTTTCCGGTAAATTACGCTCGTAGTCAATCAAAGAGCGGCGACAACGAACCCTCGACTCTGGCTCGGTCGCCGGTTTTCCAATTATTTACAACTTTTGGCTCGACGACGTAAGAAAAGAATTTCTATATTAAAAAAATGATAAAACCAAAAGTTTTTAAGAAATCAATTTTTAGTAATTTTACATAGTATATTTTAAATTCACCGATAATTGACCAGACTACATGTATAAGTAAAAGAAAAAACTATTATTATAATAATAACTATATCCCCGCTTTTATTATGTAGTATACAATCGGTACGAAATACTCTTTCAAATAATTAAAAGTAAGCTTAAACCTACATTAGGTTTGAATTTAATGCTGCTATTTCTTAAGCTGCTTAAAATCGGAGCTGAACGGAATAAAAGATTTTGTTCCAACACGAGTCCTAATCCGCAACTAACTGTAGCCTCGGAGTTCCACTTAGGGTTTCGTTTCTGTGGGAATTTCATAAAAATATATTTTACCTTATAAAGGGAAGAGGCCCTCGAGAATTCACCCGTGTCAGTTTCATTTTTCGATAAATTAACTGACGCATAAATGTAACTAGATGTGCCCCGCAGCTTCACTTCAGTAAATTTTAATAAAATGTTCAAAATCTCCTCAAATTCAATAACTATTTTATAGATCTCTGTGTATTTTCAAAAATTAGTTCAAAAACAAGAGCTTCGTTTTAAAACTGCGCCAGTTATTGCTAAGTCCCAAAGTAGCCATTTTCCATTATGCATGCAGTTTCCGAACAACTCTTGAAGCCGTGGAGAGAACACAAAGAAATGTTAGTGCAGTTGAAAATGTCCCGAACTAGCAAAGCCAGGTAATGCGACAAGATGCTCAACTCAGCTAAAGCCGAGTGCCGGAGTTCTGTGAGGAACTTAACTTTCGAAGCATGTTCGCGTAATTGTTACGAAAGTACCTTGTATTTAAATGGCTTCTATTAGACTTACACTTCGGTGATTAAATTGGATACTAAATTTAATTTTACCTAGGGAAGTTAATTAATAGATCTATAAACTCTATTCTTAATAAGGACAAATGTGAAATACCAATGTGTTTCAGGGTGAAGGAGGATGCAGTAACTGACAAAATCTAAAGAGAGAACTATTGAGATGGGGTTGGATGAAAAGAGCCTAATAAAGGTATATATATGATAAAGCAGAGACAGGAATGGAAAAGAGTTGGACTCAGGGTCACAGACATAATATTACCTAGACCCCGCAAGTGTATGTACTTCGCGTGTAAAACGGGAAGATGATTCAACTTCATTTAACGCTCGTTCATTCAGTCCGCGGTCGAACGTTCTCGCAGTCAGACGTATTACAAAAAAGTAAAAAATGCCTAATTGCGCGGTATTGAGTTGAAGAAACAATACACAAAAGAGGACGAGATAAAGGAAACATTTCTTTTCATCGGTAAGTAATTTTGTTTTAAAATGGTGTTGTTTTTTAACTAAAAAAACAATAATTTTGTGTTCCCGGTACGGATTTAGCGATTTAACAAAGAAAACTATGTATGCGAGTGCTGTATTGTTGATTTAAAATACATTGCCGCTTTTAAAAAGGAGTGTTGTAGGGCTTATCTTTAAAAACACGCAATGAATGTTAAAACGAACTATACGTTCACACGTCGTTTAAACACTTAGTGGTACGATCACTAACTCTCATTTTTCTGTCCAAAAAAGGCAAATAGTGCTGTACTGCACAGAAAAGCTAATCGATTCTAAAAGCCTAATCGATTTGGAAACAGAGGAATGATAATATTGGACAGAGGAGATGATATTCTGTGTCATGTATTTTTTTTAGGGTTCCGTACCTCAAAAGGTAAAAACGGAACCCTCGCGAACATTAAAATAGAATATGTATTTAAATAAAAAATCGAATATCTCAAAAACGGCTGGACCTATTTAGATGCACAACAACCATAAAAATTCTATTAATAATTTCTATGAATATTCCAAGTTTCATCAAAATCGGATCAACGGTTCGAGAGTTATCGCAAGAACAAACATGCATACATACAAACAATGCTTAATTTTTATCCAACTTGATTAAAATCATTAACCTTTCTTTTAGCTTCACGCAGTAGTAGAGAAAAAGACAAGTTATTAATGATTTATCATTTCTCTACCATTTTCTCATTCCTCTGTCGATGAACTCCGAATAATCGATTATAATATCGGTATTGTAAAATTGCTTACAGTATCAATTTGGAAAGTAAAGAGGCGGCAGGCGGCGACAACGCTTTGAATCGTTTGCATGGATGGCGAGCGTTCCCATCACTAAATCGCTTATGTTGACGTCACAGTAGGTAAAAAAATATTGACACGCTCTCGTTTTCTATGCGGAGGCGATGAGACTTGCGGGGTCTAGGTAATATTATGTCTGTGGTCAGGGTCGACCTCCGGATGATACGATATACGATACGGTATTAGAAGTACCCATATCGGCGAGCTTGTATGAAGAGCGTGATGAGTGTAGAGAAAGCGAGAGAGATCTGTAAGGATCGTAGCAAGTGGAAAACCAAAGTCACTGGCTGAATTAGTTCTACATAATTATACCGTATCCCGTGAATCCTCACTTCGTGATCGTGAAATCGTGAATTGATTTAACTTTGTCCACTACCATGACCATGGTTTATTATTAAAATGGAATTTAATTCAGTCGTACGATTTTATTACTAACATAAAATTAACAGAAGACTAGAGCAATAAATTACCATTCTATGTGATAAAGGCGTTTACAATAAATCATTATTATTCGGTTCACTCGAACCATGATATTTAATTAATTGGTATCGATTTTGTATTACAAATTTCTGAATCGTTCACAATTTGCGAGGTTTGGAGAATCAAGAATTATGATCAAATGGGTTATTTAAAACCGTCGATGTGTTTACAAATCGGTATTTATTTATTAAAGCCTATTCAAAGCTTTTACGTTGCTTTTTGTTAATTTGAAATAAACATTAATTTAAAATGTTGGTTCGTTATTTTGCAAAATTTGTATCCGTAATGAATTTCGGCATTTCCCTTAAAAGCAGTTAGGTATTTTTATGTCATAAATGCTAAAGTTACTCAATTACACCTCAAAAGTGGATTATTCAGTTTTAAGTTTTTTTAATAATTCACTCATTTAAATTTTATATATCTAAGTAAGAAAGTTTGAATAATAAATAGAAATATACGAACGACAATAGATCCTCCGTGCCCCAATACAGCGCGATATTGCCGCAGCACTGGTGTCGAACCAACCCTGTCATCTTTGATCCGGGTCCGCACCTGGGCTTATGGGATCGCCGATTCTGTATATTTTTATAAGCTACCGACCGTGGCCTGTCTGGCGTTACTTTTGCTATCTGTTGAATTTCACTTTTTATTTTTGTACTTTTTTATGTTTTTTCTCATGACTATAACACACGCAATTGTTTATTGTACAGTCAACAGCACATCAACCTACTCAAATTCATTTCAAATTCTACTCTGCGGCCGCGGCATAAGAGATCATGCAGGAGTAACTTGAGGTGCGGTCGACTGTACATGTTAATGAGTAGTCTTACATTGTCAGAAGTATTTCATTGGGTTACCAAAGTCATTTTGTCATCAAAAAAGTATATAGATTTATCAACAGCTTTACTCGCGATATTTTCCTTCACTTCGTAACTAAAATTGCTGTTTATTGCTAATACTGGAACTTAAAGTTGTTATGCACTCAAATCACGGGAACAGAACGGAACAAGGATGATAGGTACCCTAAGTTCTGTCATGTCTAAATTATTCATTTCTGTAAAAAATGCTTGTTTAAATTACACGATTCAACAAGAGTCTATATCATACGAGTGTAACTTTGCAAATAAAAAGAAACGAATCTGCAGTGTTCCTTTAAATAAATAAAAAACTATAAACAGCGCTAACAACTTATAAGTTAGCGTTAACTTTGACTGAATTCGGGCAGTGAGCGAGTTCAAGTGAGGAAGGTTTAGCTTAAGTGGAGTTAGCGCTAGAAAAGAGCTTATAATCGGTAGTTACACTTCCACTGCCTTCTTAGGCGAGTTTAAGTGCTAAGTGATTGTGTTTGAAAGTTCAGTCAGTTTTGTTAAATTTTGTTTGGTTGGTTTATTTTCTAATGCTTGACTGTTATTCTTCTTACGCGAGTTTTCAAACCAATCTGACTCATGAAAGGTAGACCTCAACTATAATTACGATACAGGTAACATCGTAAGGAAAACCACACACCAGCTGACTGTTTAATTTACTAGTGTGTATACGACAATAGTAGTTAAATGGCGGTAATTGTCAAGTCATGTAAGATGCCTTTAGGCGACTTAAGAAAAATGTAATACTAGTGTTATCTATATCTAACACATTCGATAAAAAGAATTGATTATTCAAATGTAATTAATTTAATTTTCACACACTTGTAACAAGAAATGTGCAATAAAGGAATACTAACACTGAAATATCATTGAGACACTATTTTGACTTAACGATAACAGAATTTGACACCCTGATTTTGTGGACTTTAGTTTAAACTGTAAGATATAGAACGAAGAACCTATTCCAAAAAGTATTATGAATCCGAATGCAATTTCATAAAATAAAATAAAAAATCTAATATTGAAATGATCGAATCCAGAATCGGGCAAACTTCAATATTAATTGGAGCCAGAGATCACAGCCATCGAGCGACCTGTTGCTGCTTAATAAAGGAACACGAACACATCGTATTCCCGCTTCGTTATTGCACACGTTTTGCCTATCTGTTATAGCATACATACATGGTTATGGTTACTGGTAACTCTGGTAAGTCGACCTACATCCGGTGAGAGGTGTTAGTATTGGTCAAAATTATCCATTTACTTGTTAAAGATTTTAGTTTTCATTACAAAATAGTTTAGATGAAACATTTGTAATAATAAAAACACTTAAAAAATCTAGGTAGGATTAAAAAAAAAGAAATACAAGACAAAATCTACGCAAAAGTGACTTTTTTCTCAAAACATCTAAAATGTGAAATATCTCTGAAACGGTTAACTTTTGGACAATTTGTTTTGACCAATATTTACACCTCTCGCCGGAAGTAGGTCGACTTACTAGTAACCCAGGTACTATGAATGTCTGAAAGCCCTGAGACGTAAAAAGGCTAAGAAGTACTAGATTTGTGGTATAGCTATACCCTTTGGATCCCCGTAACAAATTAATTAGCTTGGGCGCTACCTCCCAATGCCTGATGACCATTGACGGAGTGTCCTAGCATAGTGAAAAGTGAGCACAGTCTAATTATTTACTCTCTTTATACTGTGATGTAAGTGGGAAAACTAGTCCTGTGTTGATTGTGTCCGATAGAGACAAAAAAAACTCGTCTACGGTTATTTTTCCGATTTTCGTGGTCTTCACAATCTTTGTAAACAGGGGCATAGCCACCGCCTTATTAGCCGTATCAATAATACAGTGCCCCGGGCTATAGATGACCAGAAACAGTGGAGTTAACAATAGGGTGGACTCCCAGCCGGATATATTATATGTATTGGTTATTGGATCATTGTCCATGTCAACGGTATCAATCACAGATCAAAGCTCACGTTACCGTAACAGAGGCCACAAACATAACCCAATTCCAGTTAACCAACCGGCGGCGTTCGCTAAACGCATTCACCGCTTTACCGCGCCGACCACACATGCATCCTCTCTCAAAGCTAATATTGTACTTACTATTATGTAGGTACATACAATAGTTACCCCACTAAATTTAGGCTTTATGTCAACAGAAGCACGTTATAAATAATAAAGAGTATATCCCACTTATATTTGGCTTATACGCTGACATAATGATAGAAAAAAAATAAAGTAATTTTAAGGAATGTTCAACTAATGTCAACTAATAGAAAATGCAGACATGTTTTTGTATACGAATCTCTCATTTGTCTGAGCTTATCTGATATAAAAATCGTATATTATCATCTATACATATAATAAAACAGTAAAAATATTTTGTCTGTACATTTAATATTTTTGACTGAAATGGATAGAGGGAGACCTAAAAAGAACAATAGAAAGCAAAAAAATTTTTTTGGAATTTCTTGTCTGTCTGTCTGTCTGTCTGTCTGTCTGTCTGTCTGTCTGTATGTATGTACGCGTTTCACGCAAAAACTACTGGACGGATTTGAATGAAACTTTTTTTGTTGTATAGCTATTAAGCCTGGGCAACATATAGGCTATAATTTATTTTGAAAACTGGAACACCTGATGAAGAACCATAACGGAACAGTTAAACTATAAGTAATATGGAAATGGTGCCTTAACAAAAATCGTTCAACCTGATGAGCATTTTCTGCCGACGTATAAAAATTGAAGATCTGGAACATCTGATGAAAAGCTCCAAGAGACCAGCTACACTATAACATATATGGAAATGGCGCCTTAGCAAAAATCGTTCAACCTGATGAGCATTTTCTGCTGACGTATAAAAATTGAAGATCTGGAACATCTGATGAAAAGCTCCAGAGAGATTTTTCATCTAAGCGAAACTCACGCGGGCGAAGCCGCAGGACAGCTAGTCTATCATAAAAATAAATATTTCTTATTCGATTTAAGGTTTAAGATTGAGAAATGATGCGTTAAAAAACTCTTCAGTATCATAACATTATCATATAAGATAGAGATTTCATTTATCAAAAGTCAAAAGTCAATTTTTTATATTGAAACTTGACCTTTAAAGAAGGCTCTTTTTCACGTCGAAAACTAATTATTTAACAGATTAAATAAATAGTATTCGACGTGATGAGATTATGTCTCAAAACTACAAACTACTAGCATTGCGGAACGACCACTGCTGAGAAGAAATGCCGAAAGAAACTCATGAAACTAATTTAAATCTAATAAAGCAAATAAATTTTGTTTTTGTCAAGCGAATTCTTTATTTAGTTATCCTAGCTAAGTAAACATTTGAGGAAATCCAAACCACATAAAATGTAACTGGAATCTTCTAGATTCAGAATATCTCACAGGATTTTTGCCATTGCGGTCTGGCGCAGTTTGCGATACGTCTTTACTTAGCTGCACAAACTGTAAGGCAGCCGTCTTTGAGCACATGTTTGGCCGGAGTATATTGAAGTTTGGAGCTACTACTCTGCGGAGAGATAATCTCCCTTTGAGGAGCTGTGGGTGGCCATTAAATACTTGTGATGCTGAGTATATTTGCTCAGGCGTTGTTGGTTTACTGGCCATGTATTAGGACACTGATCCTGTGGATATTTCCTCCTCTGGTAACATTAAATATATCCGCTGATTAAAACAATGAAACCGATGTGCTTTCATCTTCTTTCATATTCTATAGTGAGTAACTTTCATGATAAAATTTTCATCTTCAAAATCTCTAGGCAGCTTGAAAATTTTTACTTAACATTAATTATACATATATTTTGTAGGATATCTGGCAATACTTAGTGTATATGGCTTGGTTTATTGTGATCTCTTTTGGCAGAAATGCCTAGACGTTATGAAAAATAAGCCAATTTGGATTTTTCTGCGTACGTGGTGCCTGCATTTTTAATTTTTCCAAAATTCTAATGACAGCGGCTCTTTGTAACTATCAACTTCATTTTCGATGAATAATTTAATTCAAATACATCTAACAACTTCAACTCATTTCAGATATTATTTCGCACAACATCACCGGTTCTCATGTTATTCATGTACTCGTAGTGCATTAATTTAATTTACAGCTTCTGAAATACGTATTATTCTATCTATTATTCAAATTGAGCACTCGATTGAAAACCAGCTCGGAACAATGTTCGATCGATTCAATGGGATGGTAAAGGTTTACTGTGAAAACGTAGTTTATTTTTTTTAACAATGTACGAGTAGATATGTGTTGGAATGCAGAAGTCAGTCAATCAGATACAGTGGTCATGAAGTGGCGGTGGCTCAGTTGGCTAGGGCATTAGAATTGTGCATTGTCTATTAAAAAATAATAATAATCATTGTATATAAGGTCTGGAGGACTTCAAATAGACTTCGGGCTGGTGTTCGGTGATGCTGTTTTCACAAAACAGGTGAGGTTTCCCGGAAAATATTATGTATGCGATTGTGGAGCTGTGCAGTCTATGGCTCACTCTTGTTATATCCGAATTGCCCCGCCTCGTGCACCATGGAAGACCTTTGCCAGGCCAATGATAAAGCGGTTGGCGTTGCCACGTACTGGTCAGGGATAAAAAAAGGTTTTTGCCATTTCAACTCGACAAGAAGAAGAAGATTGTGCTGTGCATTGTGTCTAAAAGGCGCTGGATCGAATCTCGAAGGCCATCGGTTCTTACAAGGTACAAGATGATGATGATACCTTGCAAGGACTTTTTAACTGCAAAGACATGAATATTTTATTACACCAAAATCTAATTTCTATGACACATTTGATGCCAAGATATCCCTGGCAAAAAACGAAATGAATAAATAGAATCATTTATTTGAATAGTTTAGAACTTAGAAGTCGCAATCCGCTCCATCGCACCGTATTCAGAGTAAAAATGTAAAACCTCTCACATTGAAATGTTTCAATGCATTCATTCGGTCTGACTGAACATTGTTCTCCTGATTTCCGAGCGGTGCCTGGGGCGGGGGAAATCATGCAATTAATTTGATCATGGACAGCGGTTATCTGTTGCGATTGTACTGGATTTGTTCACATGATTTACTTGTGAAAGAGCTCGGTGGTGCAGTGGTTCGCATGATAGTGGCGGGTAAGAAACTCCACGATGATCAGTCATGGGATGGGTCACCAAAAATGTGTTACTTCGAGCTTCTCCGTGATTCGGAACGCACGTGAAGTCGTTAGTCTGCAAATGCAGTCGATAAAACCCAAAAATCCACATTAGACCCTTGTGGTCTAATAAATATAGAACAAGCTAATTATTTAAAAATAAAAAACACGACTGAAAACTTACATAGCCTATGACACTCGGAGGAATGCAAGGAATCTAACAATACCTCTCACATCAAAATATGTTAAGCCGTTCAGGACTTTATGGTGGAATAAAGAAACTTACATACATACATGAACCCTGAAAACTAACACCTCTTTTTTGGTCAGCAGTCGTGTAAAAATATAGACGTATATAGGTAGATAAGTATGCTTATTATTGACTAGCTGTTGCCCGCGGCTTTGCCTGCGTGAGTTTCGCTCAGATCACATATATAAAGGTTACTACAGTTTGGAATACAAAAATCTTTTTGTGTTCCAAACTGTAGTAACCTAAACTCCAATATTCAAAATTTCAGCCATTTGGTTATCCCGTGTCCCGCGGGAATATATAAAAATGAATCAAAAGTGATATTTCATTCAATAAACGATCTTCGTCTGCTCGTTATCTACAATTTCCCGTGTACCACCACTCCCACCCCGAGTCCCTATTTGTCCTATCTCGTGTCCTGTCTATTTACACGTCAGCAGAAAATACTCATCAGGTTGAACGACTTTTGCTAAGGCGCCATTTCCATATATGTAATAGTGTAGCTGGTCTCTTGAAATTCTTCATCAGATGATCCTGATCTTCGAATTTTATACGTCAACAGAAAATGCTCGTCAGATTGACAAACTTTTGCAAAGGTACCATTTTCATATTTCTTATAGTTTAGCTGTTCTGTTATGGTTCTTCATCAGGTGTTCCAGTTTTCAAAATCAATTATAGCCTATACGTTGCCCAGGCTTAATAGCTATACAACAAAAAAAGTTTCATTCAAATCCGTCCAGTAGTTTTTGCGTGAAACGCGTACATACATACAGACAGACAGACAAGAAATTCCAAAATATTTTTTTTGCTTTCTATTATTATTTTTAAGTGTCCCTCTTATCAATTTAAGTCAAAAATACTAAATGTACAGACAAAATATTTTTACATGTATAGATTCTTAATTTACAAAATAACTTAAGTACCTACCGTACTTAAGTTATTTTGAACCCACATTAGACTCTCTGAAAGCCAATGTTTTAAGCATTAAGTCCACCTATTGTGCTTAACTTTATGTACATAATTTAGGCATTGGAATCAAGCCAAGTGCATTTTTTCTTTACACTTTCCCAACGCAATAAAACCTCTACTAATGTGACGTAGACAGTAGAAGAATATTTTCGTTCGTTTAATCCGAGCTGAAATCTAGTCTGCACTAAAAAAAGTCAATTCAACTTTCATCACAAAAAAATTGCTTTCATAACAGTAACTTAATTTAATCTTGAGAGAGAAGCAACGTTTATTTACATCTAAAACTATGATCTGTGCAAACGAACCGCCAACTTCGTCCGCCGGAGCGCTGAGTCATCAGAGCGGACTACTTTGCAAAATTAAAAGTGAATTGACGGAGCTTGGAAAGCCCACGTTGTAAGTTGCTCTTGAGCTTCTGTGAAAGGATTACTTTATATTAGTGCTTTTGAAACTAAATAACACTTCATTATAAGCTTTTATTTATTTTTACTCCGTCTCAACGTTTATCATAATAGTTAAATCAAAGAACAAACTTTATCTGATACGGCTCGTCTAAGTCAAAATGAGATTATTGTTTCAAGTTTTATACCACTATGTTGATATTAATAAAATACTTAGTATTCTAATGAATATTATCGATCACAGAATTTAAAATGTTAAGTCAATAAAAGTGTAAAAAAAAAAGTTTTATTAGGTATGTCGTCGGCGCCTGATATAAGCCGCAAGACCATAGAGCTAGAATTTTTTATTTTATTTTATTTAGAGGCACTGACAGCTGAGGAAGCGGGATGACAGATATGGTTTTTACCTATGTTGGTGAAGGACAGGTAATATCTTCTGTGAATCCAATTTTCAGTAGACTTTGACAATCGAAGCTTAATTTGGAACTGATATTGTATTGTAAACAAACCTTATAAGTTAATTTATTCCCTTATTATTATAGATAAGCTTTTTAAAGTTTCATCTAGTCAAAATGGTGTAGTGTAGTATTCTGAATTGTGATTCATCTTCTAAAAGAAATGCCAATCAATACTCTTTTCACAGGTAAATGTTGTTTACAATAGTTGAATTTCAGTGAGCTTGTTCTGTTGATATACATCGATATGTTCGTCTCAATGATGTATTTTTCGTGTATTGTATTGTTTTCTTGTAAGAAAATGTATCATCGCATATTAAAAAGAACTATTTAAGAAAATATTGAGTATCGAAATATTGGCATTTTTCGAGGCAATTGCTAGGGTAGGACAAGTACCGGAGGTATAATTATCGATAAAAATTCAAAACGACATTTTCGGTTCAATATATAACTGAAAACTAAACTCCATTTATTCTTACCAGTCTTTTTATGATTTTACAACAATATAAAAATACATACGTACATATAGATATAAAAATAAATATTTAATTTTGATTAAATCCTATCTTTATTTTTATTACAAACCTCATTGTGTAGAAAAATAATCAAAATTATACGTCAACGTGATTAGGAGATATATTACCGTAAATGTTGCGATTTTTCGCATAATTTGTTTTTCAGACAGGAATCATAACCTATAGGGTATCTACTTCCCATTGATTAAAATTGAGAAATTTGGCAACAAAGGTACTACTGGCACTACCTATGCCTCTTCAGCATGTAGAGGCACCGGGGTGTTTTTAGTGGATCCAAGTCCCACATGCCGCTTCACTGCTCAAGTATTGAGAAGTGAAGCGGTATGCGAAGGCATTTTCACCTCGATAAAAAATAAAGGTTTTTATTTATGTAGTATCGATACAAAATATCGATGCTTAGTTGTAAGGTCACATCACTTTCATACACTGTCATTAAATTTGGAAAACGTTTTTCGGCTTCATTTGACAACCAAGCTTATCAGTCTATTAAAGAACGATTTTTTTTTTCTATGTCTATGCGCAAGACTCTGTAGCTCACACACACACTCAATCAAGTAGCATAATTTACCATTTGAGATATAATTTTAGTTTACGTATTGCTGCATAGGTAACTTGTTGAGATCCCTGTTCTCTAAAATTCTTCGATTGAAAATTTCCGAATATTCTCCATAATTACTCGGGTTTTTAGGAAAATTTGCCGGTATCAAGAAAGCTTCCGCTTGTTCTATGAGAACTGCACCTCACTTAGATCCCACTAATAACTCCAATGCAGTAATTAGCTATTATTTTTCAATAAACTACAGCAGATGGCAACTTACCTTTTTATTTAAAATTTTGTATACCCTTCCATCAAAATCATAGAAACACGTCGATTGAGCTTCTAAACGCAATCTCAGATGTTGCCTCGATCTCGTCGCACAATGGTGCTAGAAAACGCAGCGTTCGAGACCCATTGAGTTGTCAGTAACTGCCTAGCTTGAGTCAGCCTTTCAATGCATTCAGTTCGTAGTCTAGGTATGTTAAATGTTGACAAGTATTTATGCTTGTAAACGTTTACTGACGATGAGTACTAATGGCTTCACCGCACTGCGAATTTTATTCATGCGATTTTTTTGCAATTCCGTAATGCATTGAATCCATTATAGGAGTATCCGCGAATGTGGACAATAGTTTATGTGAA
Organism: Ephestia elutella; assembly: GCA_018467065.1. Lineage (NCBI taxonomy): Eukaryota > Metazoa > Arthropoda > Insecta > Lepidoptera > Pyralidae > Ephestia > Ephestia elutella. Next base: position 1,755,505 of record CM031576.1, on the reverse strand, counting down.
AAAACCGCGTTTTTAAAATCGCTCGCAAATATTATTAAGTAGGTTAGTGCCTTTCCACGTTATAAAAATCTGTCGAATGATAAATAATACCAATAGAATTCATACCTATTATGTTCTAGTCGATAAATTAATATATCATGTATGATATGAGTAAGACATAAAATATACGGATCATGTGACTGAAAAAAATCCAAAATCAAAAACTACACTACCCTTGTTTCTCGTTCGGCCAGTAAGTCAAAATCCCCTACATTCAGCTGGCTCCCAGAAGCCGCCAGGATGCTCCGTAATGACACGCGGCCATACATCATCGTTAAGCTAATGATATGTAAGCCTCGCATTTTCCGCACGAAGGACCCTCCAGTTTATGCTAGCTCTGACGCATAAACTTATATCTATGCTCTGACGTCATAATACCCTGATGTGCATTGAAAAAATAAAATGTCATTCTGTACTGTTTTGCTAACTTTATACTAGTAAAAAACTAGAGCGAGTGGGGTTCTTACAAAGAGGAGGGTTCCTTATGAAATATTATGAATACTAAGAATAGTCACATGAGTTATCAGTTTATCTGTCATAGCCTTTTTCTTAGAAACACTTCTTTAGACTTTTTAGACTAGGTATTATCAATTCTTATTTTTTAAGTATTTACTTGAGATCTATTTTACTTTCAATAACTCGTGAAGAAAAGAGCCCTCTAAAAACACACGATAGAGTACCTATTGAAATTGTATTATTTCATAAACTGAAAATTTCTAGTCTATTGCGTAGATCATCAAGAATTCGACATGATTAAGGCATTAGATTTGAATACCACAATATGCGGTTACACCCGAAGCTGAAAAGCTAACTGATAAATTTACTGATGCTTCTCGATTAGCAAATAATTAACTGACGATTGGTGGAATGTTTATTATTACAGTAAGTACTTTATATTTTGTTGTATAAAATCATATTTAAAAAAATCTTGGATTGGAAATCACAAATTTTTCAAAAATGAAAATACCACATTTGCATTTCTAGACGTCACGTAACTTTTGTTACCGTTAGTTTGCTTCACACATTTATATCTGTCAAGGCGTTTAGGAATTATGGCGAAGTGTACAAACTCACATTCATACATTAATACATAAAAAACCCCTTAAAACACAACATTCCTTTTTACGACAGCCGTGTAAAATTTATTATTATTTGAGAGACACGCTCAAAAAAAAAAAAAACTTGTCTTAGACCAAAAACAAGAAAAAAAAATTGTAAGCACAAACGAATCACCCAAATAATATTTCGACTTCTTAATATTTTCAAACAAAGAGCGATTGTCAAATATTTGCGAATCGACGGGATCCGAAATTCGAAAGAATATTTTTAAAAGATTTCTCTTGGAAGTCGGAAGGTCGAATCAGCTAGAAGGTGCGGCGAGGCGTTGAGCTGCGAAAACTGACAGAATAAATATCCAATATTTTTACTTTAAAATGCTTGATATCTAGCGGTTTGAAATGTGTATTTCGACGAAACATTTGTATATATTATATTTCTGGAATAAGTACAATTCAATACGTGTCTCTTACTTCTAAATGTGAGATTTTTGATGTTAGTATATACAGTTTATACAGATTTTTCATAGGTTCTAGACTACTAGAGTTCTGATATGATTTTCATTGCAATGATTAAGTATGCATGTGATTTTCAATTGTATTTTTAAATCGTCAGGTTGCAAATAAAAATCGCAGAAAATAAGGAAACAAAAGCTTCTGATTTGTCAAAGAGGTGACAAGGTTTCAATTCGTATACAAAAGTTGTGTGCAGTTGGAAATGATTGAACACTATTGAAAAGGCATTCTTGTTGTTTTATTTGCTTATTTTATTTGTTACGAGTAGCGCTCCATGGCTTCGCTTTCGAGGAAATTTCGGGATTAAAAATTACCCAATGTACTATGTTCCGGTATTTTTACCAGGTTATCAAATTTCACCAAAATCCGTTGTCAATAGATTTCGCATGAAACAGTGTACGTTTTGGACCCAAACAAGATAAAATTCAGTTCAATCACTTAGCCGTGGGGGCGAACGAAACTGCAGGAATTATGCATGAGGGTCAGAAGGGAATAAACTTGCAGCTGAGAACGTGCCGTATTTATCCACTTTGAGAAGCTGGATCGTTGATGGGATGGAAGTGCTTAGTAGTCGCGTTGTTGGCTTAACACTGACTACAAATTGTGTGCATTCAAAATAATTATTCGCAATGCCCCGGTGACTCATCACGAATTCACAAATTATCACAACACAAATAATCACAACAATTCCAAAAATATAAATTAATAATACAAGTTTTCATTTTCTTAGCATGTCGAATAAGCGGGTATTTGTGAGTTGGTACCCAAAGTGTGCATTATACCTGTGGTGTTATACAGGTTTTTTAGTGTGTATGTTTCAATGGATTTTGATGGGATGTTGAAAACCCAATTTAGCTAAAATGTGACATAGTTTTTCATACATACTGGTTAAGCCGCAAACAAACACCTAGTATACGATAAAACCAATTAACTGAAAACAAAACCACACAATTCCACTTAACGCCACATAACAGAATAAGGAATTTAGAATTTTATTGCTCTGGACCTTCGAACAATCGTCGCAAATTAAATTAGCGCAGAATAACTACAGAAATAAAGTCTATACCTCTGTTATTACAACCGCCGCCACCAGTACCTACTTGTGACTGTTGGGATATTCATAGTTCAGATAAAAAGTACTAAAAGTACAAGTTAAATGCTCAGAATTCTAATAAGAAAATTGTATAAAAAATTAAATTTTTATACATAGTATTATAATTATATAACTTGTCAAAAATCTGTGGAATTTTTGGAGCTTTGTCACAAAGAAACTAATAAATTGTTAGATCTACATATATTAACCTCTCTTCGTCACCGTTACGTCATGGAATACACTAGGCATGTAGACTTTACATTTGGAAAAAAAAAATTGTTAATCATGCCACTCGGAACATCTTAGTTGAAACTATAATCTGCTCTACCTATATCTACTAACACAACAGATATGGTATACAATAACAAAGTACCTATTTCGATATTGTTGAAAGAAAGAAAAGAAAAGATTGTATATTATCGAAGTGATCATTCCTGTTTGATCTGTATTTTAATTTCAATGAAAAAATACAAAGAATCTGACCTTATTTCTATGTCAATAAAATATATATTTATGGCCTGAATATTTTGGCAGTAGCCAAAGTTATGGACATTGGCTTGAAAAATATTACTCTCCTTCGAGCACAGTCTGCTAAACGTATAAAACATTACCTAGCCTTGATGACAATATGATCAGACAACCATTGTATACATCGATTTTCCGACCAATCGCGTCACAAAATTTACAGTTGTAACACGACACAAAATTGGACATATACAATACACGGCTCCTTTACCACACCTTTTCCTTTTTTTTTACCACATATTACTTTCAATGTGAACCTTATAGCATTGTGATAGAGTACAATTTTGTTGTACAGGTGATAAAGCCTGCGCAGACTGGGGACTTTTGTCGGCTGTGGATATAAATCCCCAAAAATTTCGTGGACGACTTGACATATTTTCGATTGACCGTTGAAAGTTCATTGAAGCGTAACTTTTGGACGCAAGTAACCAGATAATATTATATCTAAGAATATATACTTCCATAGTGTGTATTATAAATGAAGTTTAATAAAATATAAGACAAAAAAAAAACAAAAATAAGCACTGAACTTCTGCATGTCGTACTTTAAACACTAGTGCGCGTTCGTCAAAGCAGGTATATACTAGGGTTTATATTTTTATGAATAACTGGGGATTTAATTTTATATACTACTAAATAGGCAAACAGTCATGCAGCTAACCTGTTGTTAAGCAACCACGGTGACCGCAGCCTTAGGACACCGTAACATCAGGGGATGCATTGCTGACCCTGAATAATTATTTTCCCGGCCTTTTAGAAGAACTCCATGTTTTAGTCCACCTTTTAGAAGAACCCCATGTTTTAGTCCACCTTTTAGAAGAACTCCATGTTTCAGTCCACTTTTTTTAAAAACTCCATGTTTTAGTCCACCTTTTTGAAGAACTCTATATTTTAGTCAACCTTTTTAAAGAACTCCATATTTTAGTCCACCTATTAGAAGAACTCCATGTTTCAGTCCACCTATTAGAAGAACTCCATGTTTCAGTCCACTTTTTTGAAAAACTCCATGTTTTAGTCCACCTTTTTGAAGAACTCCAGGTTTTAGTCCAAATTTTTGAAGAACTCCACGTTTTAGTCTACCGTGCACAAGTCCCTCGTCTGCCTGCTTGACTGAGCCGTCATAAATCGACACGTGCCCCCCATACGTTCAGTGATAACCTCACTAACTCTTGCCACGACGGATGACTCGCGATCGGCAAAAATACAGACCTCGTAGTTTAGTTTACGACTATTACTGATGTAATGGTCTATACAATAGATGCATGATGTTTGTAATATATTGGGTAAAACTAAACGCAGGCGTTTCCTGTTGCTGCCGCCAGAGGGCGTTCGGGGTTTTCACACTGCTAGCGTGGATGGCGTCGCGTGTGTAGTCCGCCATTGCATTGCCCTATGCGATATCGGTTTGATTTTTAATACGCGAGAGGTTCCGCGTTCTTTGATTGCTAATTAGCTTGAGTTGTGTTTGTGAATTTCCTGTTTGTTAAATAACTATTGAACTTTGTGTTTGTGTACCCGTCATGGTGACTTTTTCTTGTGAGAGGTGAAGCGTGGCTGGCTGTTCACATCTGGCTGTTCCCGAGTGAAACTACGGGAAGAAATCTATTTATTTGTCCTGGGGAATTGAGATCTCAAGGGTTAGGTAGGGTAATTAGGAATTCCCCCTTCCCGAAGACACTCAAGTTTGGATCCGAAGAGAAAGAAGATTTAGCTTGGTAAGTGTTCAATTCTAGTTAATTTATAGGTTAGGTTATCATATAGGGCCCTGTAGCTCCCTTCATAAGCTACGGTGGTAGCAGACTGCGTATAGCTTAAGTTAGATTCTAGTCGGACAAGCGTGGTGTCGCGTGGAGATTTTTTCCCGGTACTTAATTTTACCGGTAGATTTTTTCCCGGTAAAGTTCCGGTACAGAATTCTTCCCGCCGCTTCGTTTGTCCGGATTCGCTCTGCGCACATTTTCTGGCAGCAGAGCGTAGTTGCTCTGCACATATTCTGGTAGCAGAGCGTAGTTTATCTACCCTCTATTTGTTCGTTTGTAAAAAATAATTAATTGTTTGTAAAAATTATTAGATTTTTCTTAGTTTGTTTGTATACGAATATTTGTAACCTTTTTTGTATTTGTTTGCGGTTTGTACCGTGCGTTCCGGGTTTGTGCCATTCTCATACCTACCGCGGTTCTTCGTGTAGTTGCTTGATTTTGTTGTTTTTTATTTACCTTTTGTTATTTTTTGTTTGTGACTTGACGCGATGGCGAAGGCCTCCAATGCTAGGGCGACACTCGCCAACGAATTGAGATGGTTTGTGACGGCCGGAGGACTCCTGTCCCGGAAGGACAGGGAGGGCGCCATACTGCTAAGAGCGGATCACCTCCACTCACGATTGATTAGCGCGGAAGCGGCCATGGCGGCGCTTACCGAAGCCGATCTTACCCCGGAGGCCTACGCAGGTCACATGGCGGACATGGACCAGATCCTGAGTCTGCACGATGATATCGCGGAGGCGGTGACCGCAATAAGGGCGAGACAGGCTGGCGGACCAGCCCCTCGCACACCTGTTAGACAGGAAGGACCAGCGGTTACTGGTCGGCTCCCCACCCTTCAGCTGTCCCACTTTGGGGGTAGGATGGAGGAGTGGGTAGCATATAAAAATATGTTTGAGTCCCTGGTCGTAGCACGACAGGATTTGTCGAAGGCCCAGAAGATGGCCTACCTCCTCTCCACTCTTGAGGATGAAGCGCGGTCGCTCATCCAGCACCTCCGGGTGGAGGACGACCAGTACGATACGGCTTGGGAGTTATTGAACTCCCGCTACCAAAACTTACGTTTGTTAGCGGATGCGCACGCCGCACAGTTGATGGCCCTGCCCAAGGTGGCCAACAGGGCACAGTTGCGCCTGCAGTTGCTCACGCCCGTTACAGTGGCCTGTAACGCGCTCCGCACACTGGGGCTGCCGGTGGACCAATGGTCTTTTTTGTTGGTGCACATTGTATTGGGCAAATTGCCCAATGACATCCGCTCGCGATTTGAGCGCGAGAATGCGGAACGGGACAGCACCACCCTACCAACATTCACTGACTTGGTGAAGTTTTTGGAGTTTGAGGCACGGGCCGCTGAGAATACCATGACGGACTCAGCGCCATCCAGAGCGCCTGAACGTAGGCCCTTGGAACCCTCATGGAGAGGTAAGCCCCAACAGGGACGGCAACCGCCACCGCGTGGAGCTGGTGTGCGGGTTGCACACACGGCAGCAGTCGCGGGGGACGCGGACTGCCTGCAATGTGGCCGGATGGGCCACAGCCTGCTGCAATGCAGGGACTGGCAGAGACTGCCAGTACAAGATCGGCGCCGCATGGCAAGGCGGCATGAACTTTGCTTTTACTGTTTGGGCGGTCACTATGCACGTGACTGTCCCAGTGCCATACCATGCAGTGCATGCCGTGGGCGGCACCACGCGATGCTTTGCATGAACCGCAACGGGGATGGCACCCGGATGTTGAGGCAGGGGTCCCCTATGGGCGGGGGCGCTCCTGCGCGAAGCCCTCCACCACCGGACGGAGGACGCGGCTTCGCTTCGTCGCACCCCCTCGGGAGGGGGGGTCGCGTACCTGCGCGGGTCTTGGCGGACCGGGACCACGCGCCCCAAGGTCATGGCCAGTATGTAGCTGGCCAGGCCCCGGATAGGGCCCCCATGGGCGGGGGCTCCTAGATCGGACGTGAGAGTGGGGACACCCCCTCCACGCGGGTTACCAATGCCCAACACATGCAGCCGCAGCGGTTTTCTCCGCCGCTGCACGAGTACCCACGGCTGGAGTACCACCCGCCGTACCATAAGTATGGCCGGGCCGCGGGTTCTGCCCCCCCTCAGATGGGGATGTGCACTCGCCCGCCATATTATCCGGGTCAGTGGCGCGCCCCTGGTTTGGAGAGAGTGGGGAGCCCGTAACTAGCTTGCTCCCTTGCTGGGACAGAGCCGCGGACGGTTCTGCTCCCTACCGCGGTGGTCCGCGTATGGGGTCGTGGGGGAAGCCATTAATTTGAGAGCTCTGTTGGACTCAGGGGCTCAAAGCAGTTTGGTTACCACTCGAGTGGCACGCCAGTTAGGTTTAGTCGTGGAAGACTCGCCTGTGCCACTTCTTGGAGTTGGTGGCATACAAGTGAAGTGTCTGACGGGCCAGACACTTGTCACCTTTTCTTCGCTGAAGTCCTCCACAATGAGGATCACGACTTCGGCTATGGTAATGGATACCATTGCGGGTTGGCACCCCTCGACAGACATACCGCCGGGTGTGTTGTCTTTGGTTTCGGGTCTGGATTTGGCCGACCCCTTTGTCTTTCATCCCGGCCCAGTGGACTTGCTCCTGGGCTCGGACGTATTGGGTTGGATTTTGTTGGGTACCCAGAAAGCTCTGGGTTCGTCTTCACTGATGGCAGTGTCTACTATCTTTGGTTTCGCCCTGATGGGCCCTGTGTTTGATAATAGCACCGTGGAGGAGCCACCGGTCGTCGCATCAGCGTCCTTGGCCAAGACCATGCAAAGGTTTTGGGAGGTGGAGGAGCCACCTATGAGTTCCAGGATGGATCCGGAACACGCTGAGTGCGAAGCCTTCTTTCGATCAACCACGGAGAGGTTGCCCTCCGGTCGGTTTGTAACTAGGTTACCTTTTGTTGCCTCTCGTCCTAGCCTAGGGCAAAGTAGGGCGCTTGCGGAGAAACGACTGCTGTCCATGGAGCGACGCATGCAGCGTGACCACGTACTTCGCGATAAATATATTGAATTTATGCGCGAGTACGAGGATTTGGGTCACATGTCTCCGTCTCGAGTTGATTGGAGCTCAACTGAGCATTATTTTTTGCCCCACCACGCGGTGGTGAAGGCCTCAACGGGCAAGTTGCGGACTGTCTTTGATGGGTCCGCACCCACTTCGAACGGAGTTTCGTTGAATCTATGTTTGCATTCAGGTCCCAAATTGCATAGGGACATAATTGACATCATCTTGAACTTTAGAAGACATCAAGTGGTTTTTGGTGCGGACATCCGGATGATGTTCCGCCAGACAGTCATACATCCTGAGGACAGGCGATTCCAGTTGATACTCTGGCGTGAGCGCCCTGAGGATCCTGTGACGGTGTATGAACTCAATACAAACACCTATGGTTTGAAATCTAGTCCCTATATCGCCATCAGATCATTGCTTGAATTGGCAGAGCGGGAACGGATCCGCTTTCCCCGTGGGGCTTCCGTGCTGTCACGTGACTTGTATGTTGATGACGTGTGCACCGGAGCCCAAAGTATTGAGGAGGCCCTCCTACTGCGGGATGAATTGATTGAAATATTGAAGACAGGTGGCTACGAGCTACGTAAGTGGTTGTCTAATGAGCCTAAAGTTCTAGAAGGGATCCCGGAGGATCACCAACAGAACCCTCACCTGTTTGAGGATGTGGATGATCCCAACAGGATAGCGGTGCTGGGCATGCAGTACCAGCCGCTAACCGATATTTTCACATTCCAAGTGGACTTGGAAATACCAAAAGTCTGGACTAAGAGAACGGTGTTGTCCGTAATAGCCCGTATGTTTGATCCAAGCGGTTGGATCAGTCCAGTGATATTCTCTGCGAAGTGTCTTCTTCAGAGACTTTGGACTTTGGGCGTCTCGTGGGACGAGCCGCTGTTTGGTCCTCCATTGGATGATTGGCTCGAGTTGTTTTCATCGATTAAGGAAGTCAATCGGATTGCCTTGCCTCGTCGAATATTGCCCCCCGGGAAATATCGAGCCAGCCTGCATGGCTTTTGTGACGCGTCGGAGCGAGGCTACGCCGCGTCAGTCTATATGCGGACAGTTGACGCCGATGGCCGGGTCAATGTCTCGCTTTTGTTAGGGAAGAGCAAGGTCGCCCCCATCAGGACTAGGCTGACTATTCCCAAGCTGGAGTTGAGTGGAGCTCACCTTCTCTCTAAATTGTTGCATCACGTTGCCAGTGAGCTGGCGGCCACGGTCGAGATACGGGACATCTTCGCCTGGTCGGATAGCCAGGTCGCGCTTGCATGGTTGCGCGCGGCCCCACATACCTTGGAGGTTTTTGTGGGAAATCGGGTTTCCCAAATTCAAAATATCGGAATTGATATAACATGGAGACATGTGCCGGGAGAGCTTAACCCAGCGGACTGTGCTTCCCGAGGTTGTACGGCACCAGAATTGGTGTCACACCCGCTCTGGTGGGGTCCAGAGTGGCTGATGGGATCAGAAACTTCTTGGCCTGTCTGTCAGACAGATGTTACTTCTTTGAGTTTGACTGGGCTCCGTGTACATGCTGTAGTCGCTGAGACGACGTCGGAGCCGGATTGGCTACTTGCTCGGTATAGCAGTTTGGATAAGCTTCTGGGTGTTACCAGTTGGATTAAGCGTTTCATACATAATTGTAGAAACCCACAGGCAAAGCGGTTGGAGCCGATTGCAGGTGCAGAAGAGCGCCGGAGCGCATTGTTGCATTGGGTCCGTGTCGTGCAGACCGGACGGTTTGAGTCAGAGCTTCGTATTTTGCGCGACGGACGCGCTAAGTTGAAGGGCGCGGTCGCTCGTTTGAACCCGTACATCGACTCGGATGGGCTTCTTCGGGTTGGAGGCAGGCTCCGGAAGGCGGATCTTCCATATGAGACTCGCCATCCTCGGTTGTTGCCCAAGGGCGGACCCTTGGTGCAGCTTTTGGTGTCTGATCGACACATTCGTAACGCCCATGCTGGGTGCAATGCTTTGTTGGCTATTTTGCAACGCGAGTTTTGGATTTTGTCTGCCCGAAGAGCAATCCGTAGTGTCCTGTTTCGATGTATTGCATGTTATAGGTTGAAGGCATCCACGATGCAACCACAGATGGGTGATTTGCCCGCTGATCGAATCCGACCTTCGAGGCCGTTTGACGGCGTTGGAACCGATTTTGCCGGTCCCTTTTCGATCAAGGCTTCTCCCTTTCGTAATGCCCGTATTGTGAAGGGCTATTTGTGTGTATTTGTTTGTTTGGCCACCAAGGCTGTCCATTTGGAGGTGGTATCAGCTCTGACTACGGAGGCCTTCGTCGCCGCGTTGGATCGCTTTGTTTCGCGTCGAGGTCTACCTTCCCTTATTAGGTCTGACAATGGCACAAACTATAAGGGAACTGTAAATTATCTTAAGGATGTTTCTGTGTTTATTGATAAAAATTGTACTAGTTTAAGTCAAATTGCTGCCCAAAGGGGAATAACCTGGAAGTTTAGTCCCCCAAGTTGCCCCCATTGGGGAGGGATTTTTGAAGCGGCTGTGAAATCCGCAAAGACCCACCTCCGCCGCATTATCGGAGAAACGGCTCTAACCTTTGAAGAGCTGGCCACAGTGTTTTGTAAAGTTGAGGCGGTCCTCAACTCTCGTCCTCTCTGTCCGCTATCTCCAGATCCAAATGACTTGGAAGCTCTCACCCCTGGTCATTTTTTGGTGGGAGGGCCGTTGAATGCCCTGCCCGAATACCCGTGGAAGGATGAACGCGTATATCGGTTGTCGCGTTTTCAAATGTTGCAGCAAATGAGCCAGGACTTTTGGCGTCGCTGGTCGCTTGAATATTTGCATTTGCTGCAGCAAAGAGTGAAGTGGACAGACAGGACTGAGCCTCCCAGGGAGGGTGATTTAGTATTGTTAAAAGAGGCAAATTTGCCCTCATTGCTTTGGCGACGAGCTCGCATATTACGTTTGATTCTTGGCGGAGATGGCACTCCGCGTGTGGCTGAGGTGTTGGTCGACGGTTCGATTTTAAGGAGAGGTGTGACCTCTCTCGCCCGCCTTCCCGTAGAGTAAGCTAGCGGTCTGCTTCTCAGACCGGGACGGGGGGATGTTTGTAATATATTGGGTAAAACTAAACGCAGGCGTTTCCTGTTGCTGCCGCCAGAGGGCGTTCGGGGTTTTCACACTGCTAGCGTGGATGGCGTCGCGTGTGTAGTCCGCCATTGCATTGCCCTATGCGATATCGGTTTGATTTTTAATACGCGAGAGGTTCCGCGTTCTTTGATTGCTAATTAGCTTGAGTTGTGTTTGTGAATTTCCTGTTTGTTAAATAACTATTGAACTTTGTGTTTGTGTACCCGTCATGGTGACTTTTTCTTGTGAGAGGTGAAGCGTGGCTGGCTGTTCACATCTGGCTGTTCCCGAGTGAAACTACGGGAAGAAATCTATTTATTTGTCCTGGGGAATTGAGATCTCAAGGGTTAGGTAGGGTAATTAGGAATTCCCCCTTCCCGAAGACACTCAAGTTTGGATCCGAAGAGAAAGAAGATTTAGCTTGGTAAGTGTTCAATTCTAGTTAATTTATAGGTTAGGTTATCATATAGGGCCCTGTAGCTCCCTTCATAAGCTACGGTGGTAGCAGACTGCGTATAGCTTAAGTTAGATTCTAGTCGGACAAGCGTGGTGTCGCGTGGAGATTTTTTCCCGGTACTTAATTTTACCGGTAGATTTTTTCCCGGTAAAGTTCCGGTACAGAATTCTTCCCGCCGCTTCGTTTGTCCGGATTCGCTCTGCGCACATTTTCTGGCAGCAGAGCGTAGTTGCTCTGCACACATGTACAAAATAAATACATTAAGTTTTACCCACAGAAAACGGAATAAGAAAACTATTTGAAGTGCCCAATTGCCCAATCATGTGATTGGGTATATTCGGGAATTGAGATATTCATTAGATTAGATTAGACAAGACAAGGCGAATATCTTTCTCCTTGATACACTTTAAGACTGCCCTTATTATGCTTTGCCATGGTCCAACTAGTTGGACAGAGCAGTTAGACCACTGACCCGTATTGTTAGGTATTTACTTACATGTAATGGAAAATTCGATTTTTTTATATAATACGACAGAATCTCAATCCTGGACACTTCTATGTGCGTTATTATATTGTACCATAGAGCAACAAGGACTGCCGCGCGCGGATGTCCTTGTTACTCGAAGGGTTTACCTGTTTCAGGTTTCGTCTGTATTTAATTACAATAATGATATTATAAAATGAAATTCTTTATTCTAAACATTGGATGTACGTACAATTGTACAACATCACATATTGTCGTCAACAATTCACTTATAATAGCTTACTTTACCACCGCTTCCAAAGCGCTGAATTATAATAAAAGATAGAGGCAAACAATAAATCATAAAACACTAATTGCTGAAATACCTCGTCCTCTTATTTCTATTTATAATTAATAGCTATAGTATATGCGTCTCTTTTCTCTTTGATCTAATAAATACAATCACGTATCTTGTTAAATTATGACGGCTCGTCGATCAAACTGAGTTACATTAATATTCATGAAAATGGCAAATCAAATTACAAGGTGAAGTAAGTTCGATGAACTTTGGGACTATGCAATTTTTGTGATATACCTATAATATCAACTGACAACTCGTGGCTCCACCCGCGGTAAAATATCATGGTTTTTCATCCAAACTTTCATCCCCTATTTTTTCCCTTTTATAATATTGATTTAAGAATACTAATTAGAGTTGTCAGCTCATTATAATATATTCTAAAAACTAACTTGAATTCTTATAAAACTTTTAATGAGTTAGACATTCATATAATAAGCCTGATTACATAAGAATTAATTAGAATAAAATATTTTCCCACAAACTTCTTTACTTGTAGATTTTCAGAAAGCAATTCGGTAATAAAACTTATTCTGTTTTTTTACATAAATAGGTAATGTAATTTGATCTAAACAAATTTAATCATAATAACGATTTTAATCTCTAGAGAAATCTAGATTTGACTAGCCTGTATCTAAAGGAATCTCTAACTAATTGTTACGATTACGAATTAGGCCGGCTGAGCAAATCCTCCTTGGTCCTTGATATCCAAAAGTCCAATATCGCCTTACTGGCTTCATGTAACTGTGTAAATGGTACCAAATGCCGATAAGTCATTGGACACCGTCCAAGAACAAGGCTTTGCCTCCAAGTGTACGAAAATTGGTCGCTGCTGGATGTTTTTCATGACTTAGTAACACGTGAGAGCGGGCAGGGAGCCAGGGGATTGTACTGTACAATGTACAGTGTGCGATAAACTGCGGCACAGGTGGCCTTAGATTGAACTGACGGTAACGATACTGAAAACAGGGAAACGGAGAACCGACCTAACCTGGAAGAAACTTATTCGCCCTGATTTTTCTGAAGGGAATTTAAATCATATGAAAAACCGGTAAAGGGATGTGATAATGAATAGATTGCGGCAAGATCTTGTAGGAAATGTCAAATGGCAAGCAATAGAATGAAATAGTCTGAAGTTACTGCCTTGACCTCACTTATAGAGAGTTATAATAAAGAGTTACTTACTTACTTACTTACTTATAGCAGGGGAAACATAATGGATGACGGCTTTTTTAATTTAATTTTAGCCATCTGGGCCACTAAATCTGTTTTGTGGACCACTTTCCGCCTAGTATCCACTTCATACTAAGGCCCTTGTTTGGGCCCTTTCTGCGCTCACGCAGAAATAGACGTCTAGTACGCTGCTTCACTCAAACTAGCTCAGCTCCTTCAAAAAGCATAGCACTGCTGATGGTGTACGGAAAGCCTCGTTCATAGTTTCTGGATTTGTGATGTCCCACAGCAATCTGAAATAAAAAAACGATTTCTGTAGGATGCCCTAATTAATTAAATGAAGTTTATTTTTGTACATTTAATCAAATATTGTAGGAAATGCAGTTGATATTCTCCACGTACGCAGCTCTGCAACCGGATTAGCCGCGCTAATCACCCGCTTCATTAGCGAGACGGAGCAAGCCAAATATATTACATTGAATTAGATTGGCATGGTTAACTTTGCCAAATTAATTAACACATTATTATATAAATGCGAAAGTTTGGATGTTTGGATACACATAAAGATCTAATGTATTTTTGAAGTGGTACTACTTTAAATGCCCTCTATCTCATCACCCTCAGCCCGTGTCGAGTTACGCAGGTGTGAAGCCAACCACAGGGAATACCCGCAGTTGGGTCAGAAATTAAGAGGTGAATTCTTTCGTAAATGTACTGAGGGCTAGTGGGGGTCTTGTTTCGTTTTGATATGTACCTCAATACGTGTGGGCATTTTTCTTCCATTGCGAAACATGCGTATTTTCATGCTTGTTCGTGATTTCCATATTTTCCTAACTTAGCTATAAATTTCATATTACCTTTATTAGGTATCTTAAAACTATGACTTGGTGTTGATATTTATTTACAAAGTTTCCGTCAGAACTAAGCCTAGATTTGTTGGTGAAGTATAAAATCATGTGGACTAGAGTTATTTGTTACATGTTTGTATCGATTCATAACCATTCAAATTCTCTTTTAGCGTAAATGGTATCTCCAAAATTTCTGAAAGTATTCTACCATAGATGTAGACGATTTTTGGATGACATTACAATATTAAAACGCCACCGCCACCGCAAAATAATCAAGTGGTTTGAATTGACAAGGAATTGACGTCAATCTTTTATTTTTTTTTTAACTCGTGTAACAACAACTTAACGCAATAACGCGTCACTGAATCTCAGGTTACCACAAGGGTTGCGTTGCGTGTCGGACACCAGTTTGGAGCTTCCGGGACTAAAATTATGTTCGCGGTGGAGTGGAGCCCTCTGAATTAGAAGAATTTATGAGGGCCTCTGCTCGGCGTCGCGTTACCGGTGCTCCAGAAAAACAATTATTTTCAAAAAGTCAAAATATGTTTGATTTTCGTACGGCCAACTAATTTTCGTAAATATCGGTTCATCCGCCATCATCCCATTCAATATGCTTCATCGTACCTAAAATAATGATCCTCAGTCGGAAAAAGAATATAAAAGTGTTTAGGAGAGTCCTATGTTTAGAACTAACATACATCGTACTCGCGTAGGTACTTCGACATTGGCTACTTTAGAACTACCATACATCGGTATTTCATACTTCGACATTCAGTAGCGAGTCGTCCAGAAGTGGACTTGTGGCTGTGATGATGAAGATGATGCCTAGTATTTCCACGATATATGGCATGTATTTTTGACCGAGCGAGCGAAGCGAGCGAGGGCTATAATTCAAGTTGGGGCGAAAACACATTGTTTGTATGTATGTATGTATGTATGTATGTATGTATGTATGTATGTATGTATGTATGTATGTATGTTTGTTCCGCGATAACTCTCGAACCGTTGAATTAATTTCGATTATATTAAGAATACGTGTAGCAACTATCCATAGAAGTTTCAAGTTCGTTGCGCAACAAAATCGGTTCAGCCGTTTTAGAGAAATACGCATTTTTAAGAAAATAAATATTGCTCTATAACTTTTGAACAGTTATTCAGATTTTGATGAAACTTCACAAATGACGAGAAAGTATCACTATTTTTCTCATGTATATTGTATATCAAAATTGTTTCACCAGTTTTAGAGATATTGAGTTAAAACATGAATCGTTCATTTTCGTATCAGCGACATCTAGTGACATTTTTGTACATGTATTTATGTTCTGTGATAATTATCAAAACGTTGAATTAATTTTGTTGATATTAGGAATGCCTGTAGCAAGTATTCCTAGAATTTTTAAGTTCTTTGCGCATCTTTTATTATAGAGATATTGAGTTAAAACATGAATCGTTCATTTTCGTATCAGCGACATCTAGTGACATTTTTGTACATGTATTTATGTTCCACGATAACTTATCAAAACGTTAAATTAATATCGTGGAATGCGAGTAGCAAGTATTTTGCCCGCAGCTGCGTCCGCGTGAATTTCCCACGGAAACAGTGCATTTTCCCGGGATGAAAGGTACGGTGGGCCACATAGAAAACCTGAGACCGCTGCACCTGAAATACGATCCACTATAGAAGATTGGTTTAGTAGATAAAGCGTGAAGAGGTAACAAACAAACTCACTTTCGCATTTTAAGTAGTCGTAGATTCATCTAGCCGTTATACGTAGCTATTTTAGTGAAATTTTTCTCTATAATTTTGTAACGCGTAATGAGATTTGGATGAAACTTAACATTTTATGAGATGTGTATTGCTATATTTCTCATTTATATTGAACTAGCATTCGCCCGTGACTTTTCCCGCGTAAATTTTCCACGGGAGAAATGCCTTTTCCCGGCTGTGCCCGGGATGAAAGGTACCCTATGTCCTTCTCCGTACTTCTAACTATGTATATGCGAAATTTCAGGAAGATTGGTTCAGTAGATAAAGCGTGAAGAGGTAACAAACAAACAAATAAACGAACAAACAAACAAACTCACTTTCACATTTATAATATTAATAATTAGGATTAAAAAAATTAAAAATAATTAAAAAATAAAATAATAAATAAATAATTAAAATAAATAAATAAAAATTAATTAAATTTTAATAATAAATAATTAAAATTAATTATTATCAAAATTGTTAAAACAGTTTCTGTAATATTGAGCTGAAACCTGAAACGTGACGAAAAATTACTGTAATGTTTTCAATAGTTCGGAGATGTATACTCGATTATAAATCACTTACTTTGGATAAAGTAGTCGTGGACATTGGCGTAAAAAAGTTGGCAGCCGGATGTACGTACATACGTAGCTCTTTCGAGATCAAAACGGTTTATATTTGATCCAAGTTTTGATTATATCCGCTTGTAAAAAATTAAAAAATGAAGTTGTTGCAGCTCAGAATAGATGAAGAAAAAGGGTCGGAAAATCTGTTCTCCTCAACCGCGCAATATCTGAATAATGTAATGCGTTGCGCGTTACATTTTTGTTTTAACAGAATCCCGTACATACATAAATACATAGAATCACGTCTTTATCCCTTACGAGGTAGACAGAGCCAACAGTCCCGTAAAAGAATCCCGTATTTTACTGAAAATTCAAATTGTTTCAGTAAATTTACGTTCTCATATTTTTAAAATAATAATCGCGAGGTCTAAGTTCGCGGCGAACCATTAGTTTAACTTATTTTTAATGACTCTACAATGCTTTAATACGAACATCCTAATCCTAACATCCTTTGTTACCTCTTCACGCTTTATCTGCTGAATCAATCTTCCTGAAATTTCGCATACACATAGTTAGAACTACTAAAAATGACATAAAGTACCTTTCATCCCGGGAAAAAGCACTGTACCTGTGGGAAATTCACGCGGGCAATTAGTTTGTAATAAATTTAAAAAAATATTCTGGCTTCAAAGCCACAGATTTTCCCATGCTAAAATATATGCAGATTTAAATGGATTTGAACTTCGCCAATCCGAACCGACAGCTAATTTGGGACTGTTTTCAACTCTTCAGCTACCTAATGCAATTCTAATGAGACGGCTAATTTCAAGTCAGGTGCTGCCAGAGATTGCACGTGTTATAATAAAGTAGTTAATGTAATCATATTTCCTAAAATATGAGTTAAAAACAAAAACAAACAGTTATTTTAAAATTTAACTACTACGTATTAAATTAAACCGAAATTATATACAGATACATAATCACCTCTTTATCCCTCGTGGGGTAGACAGAGCCTCGAGTCGTGAGACTCGAAGGCCACGTTTAGCTAAATAAAGTAAATAAATAAATTATATTGATGAAACAAAACAAAACTAAAATATGTTTTAAAAGGTACCCGTCCCAACAGTTCATTAAGTACTTCTATTGATAATTCCTTGGGAATTATCATTATAAATGACACGTTGTATTTAACTGATAAAATAAACAGTTACTACTTTAAATATCGTGTAACGTTTACAGACGTTCTATTTGTTGAATAAATCGTGATATCTTATTATAAGTAGTTATCATCATAACCATGTAAATATTTAATTAAAAGGTGATTTTATGTAACGTTTAATTACAACGTAATCACAAATAGAAACCTATACTAGTATTGTAAATAATATAATATAATTATACAATAAATTCTAATGGTTTAAAAGATTATTTTTAAAGAAATAAAGTTGTATCATGCACCATCGAAAACAACACGTGTTGGTTGCGATTGGTAGGGATGGTAGGGTATGTTCGAATAAAACTACCCGACGCTCAAAGCGGGGCACATTCTGTGCTGAGTGATCGACTGGAGCGGACCTATCTTAAGTTAAGTACAAAACTTATTGTTTTAAATTTATAACGTTATGCTGTTGCTTTGTCATAAGAATATTTCTGTGTATTTTGATAATTTATGTTTTGTGGAATTTTATGAAAAACTGGCAGCCCATCTCGGTTTGTCATGGGTTTTTCTTAGTAATAAACATAGCGAACGTAATTCAGAGATAATGTACAATTCTCATGGTAAAAGTATTTTTGAGATATGTTCCATAATTTTGAGGTTACTCATTACAAACATATAAATCTTTCCTATTGATAAAATATTACGAAATTATATGTAATTGTTACTTCGTTACATATAAATCTAAATAGTTAATATGACTAAAGTAAATATCACGCTGATTAAGTGTAAGAAAATGTATAAAGTGACTTACAAATAAGTGTTTTATAGTAGTCACTTGATCACAAACATATGTTTGTTATATTGTTTTTGACGGTACATAATTGATGTACTTATTGTAAAACATACTGATACTATGATGAAAAAGAATATGTAAAAATATAAAAAAGACCCCTTTGGCTCGATAGGGACCAATACTGTTCAAATGAGTTTCTTTCGGGATTTCTTCTCAGCAGTGGTCGGTCCGAAATCCTAGTAGTCTGTAGCTTTGAAATTAAAAGAAGTTGAGGTTCAATTATAAAAATAAACATTTGGTTCTGGTTAAACTTATTGTTTCTTTGTTCTCCCTCAACTACCTACATTTTGAATTGTTAGAAAAAAAAGTAAAAGTTCAAATATATTCTTATAGTTACTTATTAAAATAAAATATATATATATATAGTTATACATATATATACTGGCCTTTTTCTAACATCAGAAGTGGGATTCGATTCTTTTTCTCCCCTTTTCTAATACAACCAATATATTTTTCAGAATGGATCTACGGTACTGGAAGTTCTGCTCGTCGCAAATCGAGATGCTGTTACTGCAAATCATCATCAGGATAACGAAGTGGCGCTATCTGTCATCAACCTGGCAACGAACGACAACGGGGCCGCGAGCTGTATTCACTAAGAGATACCGCAGGGTATCGTTGTAGCCATGGCAAAGGCAGGTAAAACCCTTAGGGGTTCTGCTGTATTATGGTTCGAATTTAAGAATTTATCTTGCTTATTTGTATTCAGGAAAACACAACGGGTCTATTTTGTAATCTAAATATATATATTTATTGCAAATGTTGGCTTAGATTTTAGCATAATGCCAAGATACCATTAATCGAAAATCAATTAATAGGACTAAGTTGTGTTAATAATACTGATGCAAATGTTTCAACCAGGTGATACTCTTTTTGCTCTTAGTTCGTTACGTCATATGTAAAATTGTGTAAAACAATCCTTAGAGTACAGAGAAAAAGTTGTGTCGGGTACCTACAACTAAATAGAAACTATAAATACCAAATCCGCTCTCTTCTTTCTTACGTGATTTTTCAAAGAAATACAGTGAAATGTAAAACAAACAGTGTTCAGTCGATTTTTTTTACTAGGCAATTCTTAATTCTAACGTTATAACAAAAAAAAAAAAACTGCAGGAACTAGTGAAAATTTTATTCCCGTTTCTTTTTTTTTTAAATGTGGCACTGATAAGTGTCCATTTATTCCTGCGTGATTTACGAAATTTTGCCTAATAAAACCCCTTAAGACAATAAATGCTCACAAGTTTTAACTTTTTTATAAAATTGATGATTGATTCAAAAACACCTGGCAGTAGACCAAAATATTTTTAGTCAGATTGGCCGAGTGGTTTATGTAAAGTTGAAATCAACAAGGTTCTTCCATCTTTACTTACTGTTATGTTGGTGCAAATATACCCGCAGTATATTTGTTATTTAAATTAAACAAGTTAAAACCAAAATAAAAGACCTTATAAGTTCCTAATTAGATTAGAATGAACAAAATGTATACACCCATAAAACATTCGATACTGGTCAGGTGATCAGTTCTTTAAAAAAAATACTAAATATTGTTCTCTATAACGTGTGAAAAAAAAAATTAAGTAAACTTAAATTGCACCAAAATCAGTTCGGATCATTTTTTGTGTTTGACTATTTAGTTGGTAAATGTTGTTTACATGAAATGTTTTGAATTTTTCAAATAATGTCATTCAAGCTCACGACCGTCATAGTATAGATCTCACTATCTCTGTGTTCAGTTGAAAGTTCGCTTTTTCTATGACAGAAAATTTTATTTATAAATATATCTAAACAATCAGATGTTAAGAGACAAGGCCTTTACCACTGACATATTACTTCTACTGACAATACTACAATACTGACATGGCTGTGCTTGTGCTTGGATCTGTAGCTGTGCCTATGACTGTGGCTGTGCTTGTGCTCTTAGTGGCTGTGGCTGTGCCCGTGACTATGACTGTGCCTTGTGGCTGTGTCTATATCTGGTTATTTTTGGAATAACATGTAATTGATAAAAGTATAAAATAAATTCATTATTAATAAAACTATTAAACGATAATATTAAAGTAATTTCGCAATTTTCACATAGTTGAATAGTTCAGGAAAACTAGATTCTTAAGCCGCCTTTTAAGCGAATAAAAAAAAAATTGTGCTTGGCGTCTTCTCTCTTCCTTAAAGTACTCCGAGAACGTAGTACTTGTCAGTATGGCCGTGTTATAATAAAGTAGTTAATGTAATCATATTTCCTAAAATATGAGTTAAAAACAAAAACAAACAGTTATTTTAAAATTTAACTACTACGTATTAAATTAAACCGAAATTATATACAGATACATAATCACCTCTTTATCCCTCGTGGGGTAGACAGAGCCTCGAGTCGTGAGACTCGAAGGCCACGTTTAGCTAAATAAAGTAAATAAATAAATTATATTGATGAAACAAAAAACAAAACTAAAATATGTTTTAAAAGGTACCCGTCCCAACAGTTCATTAAGTACTTCTATTGATAATTCCTTGGGAATTATCATTATAAATGACACGTTGTATTTAACTGATAAAATAAACAGTTACTACTTTAAATATCGTGTAACGTTTACAGACGTTCTATTTGTTGAATAAATCGTGATATCTTATTATAAGTAGTTATCATCATAACCATGTAAATATTTAATTAAAAGGTGATTTTATGTAACGTTTAATTACAACGTAATCACAAATAGAAACCTATACTAGTATTGTAAATAATATAATATAATTATACAATAAATTCTAATGGTTTAAAAGATTATTTTTAAAGAAATAAAGTTGTATCATGCACCATCGAAAACAACACGTGTTGGTTGCGATTGGTAGGGATGGTAGGGTATGTTCGAATAAAACTACCCGACGCTCAAAGCGGAGCACATTCTGTGCTGAGTGATCGACTGGAGCGGACCTATCTTAAGTTAAGTACAAAACTTATTGTTTTAAATTTATAACGTTATGCTGTTGCTTTGTCATAAGAATATTTCTGTGTATTTTGATAATTTATGTTTTGTGGAATTTTATGAAAAACTGGCAGCCCATCTCGGTTTGTCATGGGTTTTTCTAGTAATAAACATAGCGAACGTAATTCAGAGATAATGTACAATTCTCATGGTAAAAGTATTTTTGAGATATGTTCCATAATTTTGAGGTTACTCATTACAAACATATAAATCTTTCCTATTGATAAAATATTACGAAATTATATGTAATTGTTACTTCGTTACATATAAATCTAAATAGTTAATATGACTAAAGTAAATATCACGCTGATTAAGTGTAAGAAAATGTATAAAGTGACTTACAAATAAGTGTTTTATAGTAGTCACTTGATCACAAACATATGTTTGTTATATTGTTTTTGACGGTACATAATTGATGTACTTATTGTAAAACATACTGATACTATGATGAAAAAGAATATGTAAAAATATAAAAAAGACCCCTTTGGCTCGATAGGGACCAATACTGTTCAAATGAGTTTCTTTCGGGATTTCTTCTCAGCAGTGGTCGGTCCGAAATCCTAGTAGTCTGTAGCTTTGAAATTAAAAGAAGTTGAGGTTCAATTATAAAAATAAACATTTGGTTCTGGTTAAACTTATTGTTTCTTTGTTCTCCCTCAACTACCTACATTTTGAATTGTTAGAAAAAAAAGTAAAAGTTCAAATATATTCTTATAGTTACTTATTAAAATAAAATATATATATATATAGTTATACATATATATACTGGCCTTTTTCTAACACACGCGTAATGGCGTGGCGACTATCGTACAGCCGATGACGTGTTTCAACTTTGATATTTCTAATATTTTTTAATGCTTCATCAGAAATGCAATCTAATGAGACAATTCGTTTGATGTCAGTCAATCATTATTTCATGAAATTAAATTATATAGTTAACTACCTTTGCCCGCGGCTTCGCCCGCGTGAATTTCCCACGAGAACAGTACTTTTTCCCGGGATGAAAGGTACTTTATGTCATTTTTAGTAGTTCTAACTATGTGTATGCGAAATTTCAGGAAGATTGATTCAGCAGATAAAGCGAGAAGAGTAACAAACAAATAAACAAACAAACTCACTTTCGCATTTATAATATTAGTTAGGATTATTTAATTTATTATGTTAATGAATTCTTATACAACTTAACATACTTTACTGGCTGCAAGCGAGTCAATGCAACTACATGAAAATGCCGCCAGTCGCAAAATAAATTATTGGGTCCTGTTAAATCTACTTTGACTACTTTACTCTGTTTTATTATTTTTTTTTATTTATATTTTAGCAAAATTACCGCTTTCTACTCCCAAGTGTCAAAAATTGAGACACAGTAAAACTATAAGTTTCCTGTAATTATGGAATGTCAGAAAATAAACCTTAACGAATGTCTGTCGCCAAAACTTTTGCGCTTCAAACTCATAATTATTTATAATAACGGCACTTAGCACGAACCTTCATATTTTATGTTCAGCTGACGTTTCGTGTGTCATTGCAGTCGCCGTGACAGCAGCCAGGCAAAGGTTCATGCTAAGTCTTCATTATAAATGAATTTCTATTATAAGTGAATCTAACCATAAAAGCGATAACTAACTTCCTTAACCTTCCTTAATTAATTTTATTAGAAAGTACTAATATTTGTTTATTTATTTAGAATTTTTGTACACAACAAATACATAAGAGGAAACATTAAGGACGCATTTACAAAAAGACGCGCTTCAATTTTAGGTATTTGATTGTACTACTACATGCGCAGGGCACACAGTCACAGCGACGCACGCTAAGCGGGAATCTTTTGAACAAACACATTTTGATACTTTTAATATTATTTTTTGTAGAATATTTATTTTATATTAGTATTTTTTTTATCTATACATATAATAAAACAGTAAAAATATTTTGTCTGTACATTTAGTATTTTTGACTGAAATGGATAGAGGGACACTTAAAAAGAATAATAGAAAGCAAAAAAAATTATTTGGAATTTCTTGTCTGTCTGTATGTATGTATGTACGCGTTTCACGCAAAAACTACTGGACGGATTTAAATGAAACTTTCAATCATACTTTAGAATGTTTAGGTTTGAACTAATATTTGATTTATTTTTAACAAAATTCAACAAAAAGTACAGTGAAGATTGTTTACATGATAGGACTGGTAAGAATAAATAGAAGTTTAAGTGAAAAATCCTATCCTACGAAGCTCTGAGAGCTTCTGAGTAATAAAATACTGATTGAGGTATTAATAAAATACTATTGCTATGAGTTTATAAAGACTGTTATATATATATCTATAATAAAGTTATCGCAATAAAGATATGTTGAGGCAATATATGTAATCAACTAATGAGATAAAGTTATAGAGCAACCCATACAAATGGTAAGTCTACCGATTTGATTATTTGTCCGCACAGACAAGCGCGTTGCTACACGGCCGCTAAGTGGTCATCGGTATCTAAAGGATGCAGGAGGTCGTCACGACACGACGCGCCGCTCAGCCTCGGTCGCGGACGCGGATCGAGACGCCTCCTGCGCTGTGTCTGCTCGTTGTATACTCCCTACGTTGTTTCATTCGTGACGTAGTTAAATAGCGCTCTGTATTATTACATAGTACCTACAGTTAATTATTATAATGGACGCGTCACGATCAATGCACATTGTATTGCTGTGTTTACGGATGCATTCCAAATTCAACTGTTAGTTACAACAACTATGTCATTTTTTAAACTTCCTGCTGATGATGAAAGGTAAAATGTTGTAAAACAAAACCACAATCACTTTTTTCCTTTTATGTTTGTTGTAGTTTTTTAACAGAGTAGTTGGCCTAATAAGTATATAAAATGGAAAACATAAATGAAAAAGTTTATACAGTTTGATTTTTTACTGCCGCCTTCCATTCCTTATGCTATAAGCGTTGTTATGGAACTGCAAGTGTTTAGTGGGATGTGCTGTTTGCCATACATAAAATAAGTAGGTACCTACCACATGTAACTTATATAAAGGCAGGTTCTATCAAACGGCAATTGTAAAAAAATATCTATAGCTGATCGAGTGAGTACTTAGGTAGGTACATCAACCACTCCAGTCAGCATTCAATATCCGAACACATCAATACTAAGTTACTACGTTTTGTAGGCGCCAACCCTAGCGCTCCGCCCAGCTCCCGCCATAGGTTCAGGTATAAACTTCAAGTGACACGACTCAGTTGCTCTACTGCTTTATCTCTGTATAGCATATGGTAGAATGTCTTATTCGCATAAATGTTTAATAAATGTTAATTTGCTTACGTATATTTTGCAAATTGATATCATTCTAACTTGAACCGGACATTTTGCGTTTTGGAACATATTTTGCGATTAGAACATATACTTGCGAATTAGACATTTTGCGAAAGTCCAAACATTTTGCGAATGGGGCATTCTGTATCTGGACAGACTGCGAACTGACCACTTTGCAACATTAAACGTTTTGCGACCGTTCAAACGACCTTTTATGACCAAGCACCTTATGAATTGGATGAATCATATAGGGTAGGCTGTGATATAAGTATGAGGATTTCGTAAAAGTACAACCAATTCGCTAAAAGGCACTTGTAAAGGTACAACTTGTAAAATATATTGGACGTTTTGCGACCGACATTTTGCGAATTGGGCATTCTGTGAATTTGACATTCTGTCTATGGATTTCGCAAATGGTCCAATGTACTTGCAAAATGTCCCAAATCGCAAATGTTCAGTCAACATTTAGCGAATTGGACCATTTACGAAATCCATACTTATATCACAGCCTACCTACATATGATTAATCCAATTCTCGCAAAAGGTCCGGCGGTAGTACAAACGTTCATTTTGCAAAATGTTCAGTTCGTACAGAATGTCTAATACACAGGAATTCTCAATTCGCAGAATGTCCACCTCAATTCGTAAGCAAATGTCTAATAAATTTTGCAAAATGTTCAGTTCGCAGAATGTCCAACACGCAATAACTATAATAAGAATGTCCACTTCTGCATAGAATTCTGAAATTGGACGTGCATTTTGTCTATTGAATATTTTATGAATTGGACATTTTGCGAAAATTGGACATTTTAAGAATTCGACCCTATTTTGCGAATACTTGATATTTTGCCTACCTGGAGTATATGATTCTATACAGTTTGGACCTTTCTATTTATGCGAAATCCATACTTATATCAAAATCGCAGCCATGCAAGACTATATGATTCATACAGTCTGGTCGTCGCAAAGCGCCTATTTATTATAAAATGCTTAAAAAATAATCGCAGACATGCAAGATACAACATGACTGGATATCGAAGCGCATTTATTATAACCTCCCTCCCTTTTTGGGAAAATCGGTTAAAAAAAAATATAACTACGCATGTAATCAAAACATATACTGACTACCTTAACTTTAAACACTAACGTCGGTTATAAAATGTAATCATGATTGAAAGTTGGTCATGTGCGTTCCGATTAAGATTACCGACTACCGTAATCAAAACTAACGATTACAAATGTAGTCATGGATTGAAAGTAATCTACTAAAAGCAATCGCCATGATTGATGTAACATGATTACTTTCAATCAGAAAGTTAGTTAATTACGCCTAATTACAAAGTAGTTGATTACGCCCAACTCTGCCTATGGCAACTTTCCGTCTCCATCATCAGGACGCTGGACTTCATGTAGGACCAGAGTACTAAAGAACACAAACCAAAACAAACCAAACAAGCCCGACCATGTTACATGGTTTAATTCGGTTTAATTACAGAGTTCCTGCGGGCAACCTTCCGTCCTCCATCATCAGGACGCTGGACTTCATGTAGGACCAGAGTACTAAAGAACACAAACCAAACAAGCCCAAACTCGACCAGGTTATATGGTTTAGTTACAGAGTTCCTATGGCAACCCTTCCGTCTCCATCATCAGGATCATTGACTACTGTAGATCATGTAGGACTAGAGGCAGTACTAAAGAACACAAACCAAACAAGCCCAAACTCGGACCAGGTTACATGGTTTAGTTACAGAGTTCCTATGGCAACCTTCCGTCTCCAACATCAGGACGCTGGACTTCAGTGACTAGGACCAGAGTACTAAAGAACGGGACAAACCAAACAAGCCCAAATTCGACCAGGTTACATGGTTTAGTTAAGCAGAGTTCCTATGGCGGTATCCTCTCCGTCTCCATCATCAGGACGCTGGACGCAGACTCATGTAGGACCAGAGTAATTAAAGAACACAAACCAAACAAGCCTCCAAACCGACCAGGTTACATGGTTTAATTACAGAGTTCCTATGGCAACCTTCTGTCTCCATCATCAGGACGCTGGACTTCATGTAATGACTAGAGTACTAAGGAAGACAAAACACACACTGGAAATATTAACGAAGAAACAAAAAAGGTACTTTCCGCACAAGTATTTCAAACCAGTTACTCAAACCAGTTGATCTATCCTGAGTTTTCTTATACATATGCAGCGATGTATTTGTCCGTGTCCGTGGATTTTGCTTCTCGGAGCGACAGGGAGCGACACAGGGACGTCCTTTCACAGAGGCCTGCACATTGAGCTGACTGAAGCTTCGTTCGAAATGTTCGTCACTTTATACTATAGAAAAACGAAACAGTTAAACTGATAATTTTTATTTTATATAAATTTTGTTAAAACTTGATGGTTTTTTTTGAAATAAATAATATTGATTATATATATTATATGTTTCTATTTTTCTTTTAAAGAATATTTCACAAATTACTCAGTTTTTTATACCGAAACCTACCTTAAAATTTTGTTTTCGTTGTTTTCTGCGAGCAAGAGGCTGTAAAGAACTACCACTTTATAGTATTTAATATAGCTACTTTACTTACACAAAATAAAATAGAAACTAATATAGTCAAAGGTTTACAGTACCCATCAGTACCCGTAACACTTTATAAAATTCAATGAATTAATCGGAAATCGAACCGGCAAATGGCAAATTTCATTGATTTTTGTAAACGCGTCTGGAGTGGCAGTCGTGTAGAATAGACTGACTCCTTTTTGCGGTATGAGGACCTTGAGATATACCTAAGGCTTGGATAAGCATTCGGTTAAAACGGCCTATATGTGGATATATGAAGGGGTAGAAGTTTCAGCAATTCGGCAACTCGACAGGGGGCTTGATAATCGCTTACCTTGCTCGCTTGCTGATGATTTCTCCTGGTGATCACCAGATTTCTTCTGGACACAAGTGGCTCGGCCTTCGGAAGATACTGGCTCTGCGTGGCGAATTTTCCAAAACGCGCGCGCGCGGGCCATAGAGGCGCTGGACACAGTCGCAATCACAATGACGTACGGATCGAAACTGAAGTGGTGACAATCTAGCGCGACCCGGCTTCGCTGGGAAGGCAAGTAGCTTCTATCTCGCTCTCTCATTGTTGCCCCCAGAGGGGCAGAAGTGGGACGATATCAAGTGTTGTGTCTTGTCACCGAATTTGTTGAGAAAAAAAGGAAAGTATAAAGGTAAAATTGGAGGCTGATGGACGGTCTTCAACATAGCTCCCCGCCTTGAAAGGTCCAGAGGAGCTTTCAAAAATAAAAATAGACAAGAAGCCAGGTGATGACGTGATAGACTAGATACATAGATAAGATAGATTAAGCTAGGAGGATAGATTGAGAGGTAATAGCGGTCTGAGAATATCAGTTAATCGATACTTCATGGTAGAAATTATGATTAAATAAGTTACAAAATAAATGTTTAATTATTAGTACGGTTGATTACATTGCGGTTTGAATAAATTGCGGTTTGATTAAGTTGCGGTAAAGGTTTGATTATTGGTAGGCAAAGTTGATACAGCAGTTTGTGACAGGACGCTTATATGTGCCTGACACAGTCTTCCAACTAAAGCCACGCGAATTATACCATCCGATCCAGGAAACACCTCCTTTATGACACTCTAATGGCCAAGTCAAGGGCGGCGTACGTTATCTTAACCCAAGAGAACGAGTGGTGCGCCTATCTCTATGGGACGATCGTGAGTGCACCATTTCTGACGGGACTATGCAGCGTATGCAGGTATTCAATACGCCATTTTTTTCCAATAAGGGATATCACTAAGTTGATCCAAAAGTTTTACGCTTTGTCAAATTCATACTTTCCCCCCGTCTGTCAGAAGAAAGTAAAAGGTAAGCAATGGGACTGAGATGCCAAAAATGAGCCGGCGAGATATGAGCCGGCAGTGAACGTCACTCATTGCGGATCAAACTGATGATAAAACAATAAGAGTAGGCTGACGAAGCCTTTGACGGACTTCCGTTATAATATAAGGAATGCACACTTAAGATAATCTGACATAGTAACGCACAACTGCCACGTGAAAGACACCGCTAGAGCATTCTTTCCCTGATAGCGTGATTAAAACAAGCTCTTTTCCGGATACGTGATTGAAACAGCTGCAGGTGCAACTTTTCCTAAATTTTTGCAATGCGGTTGCAATAAACATAGAACCACCTATGAGGGGCAGAATGGATCCATCGAGAGCGCAATAGTGGAATCCGAAAACGCATAAGTACCGGCAATCGGTAATGGTGGCAGAAAGCTTCCTCTCTGACAACCTTAACAAGCTTAGATATGTAACAAAGCAACAACGAGTTCTAATCGAGCTAGTGTTGTTACTTTAGCGGGGGAAACTCTGGATTTTGCACAAAGAAGGCGTACAGACCGTTATGTTACTCTGAGCTATCATGAGAATTGCAGAAATGTGTAAATATACACAGCAACCATAGCCACCGCAAAGCCAGTAATTGCATCACAAAAGCGCCACGCACACTTGTTTACGTGCGAAATACCTACTGCAAAACTCCATGACGTGGGATTCTTAAGAGCAGATAGAGCGGGAAAATCCCGTGCTAAAGCAGGCAAGAGGTCTAGTGATTGGTTGCGGAGGTACCTCTCATCCCAATTACTGCATCTTGGCTTAACCAAAGTTCTTTAATAAGTAGCTTTAGAAGGCACAAAACGACTGGCGCTACAAGGCCAAGTACGTCGAATAAGCGAGCAATTAATGATAAATGGGTGTTTTTGTATGATGCACCAGTGTCCGCTCGGGCTGGTTGTCAAAGATAAAAGTATCTTCAGCGGGCTCCCAGGTATAAACCAAGCTAGATATTTAAAAATTGCGGACTTAATATTGTTAGATCCATTACTAGAAAAATTAACATGATACATCTCTTAGCGGTGAGACGCAGGAGTGGTCTCTAACAAAGCGGGTCAAAGTCGTCGTGCTTCAACATTTTTATTTATATTGCCAAAATGTTAATTTATAAATCGTCACTTTCTTATTTTTAGTTAGCGATCATACAAATTATACTTAAAAGCTGTTTGAACCACTCGCTCCAAAGCGCAAGTGGAGAAGAGGCGGCGCAACAAACTCCACTGCTGCATTTTCTCCAAAGACGTCACTTTACAACATATGTCTTACAATTAAATAACTGTATATGTGGACGAATATACACTTGAGTATATATATGTAAATGTCAAATTTATAAATTAAGAAAAATTATAAATTAATAAAATTTTTAAAATGTCATTGAAAAAGGTAGCAATAATTATACCTAGAGAGTAATATGACAGTCTTAGGAGGTCACTGTACCAGGCTCGGGCCACGCATTTTTGTCATTTACATAATCATCCGTCGTATAATATGCCTTCTTACAAAGTGTCTTCTTAATATAATGTTTAAATTTATTGTCAGGCATATCAAGGACAGATTTTGGTATTTTATTATAATAGCGTATACAGTTTCCTCACAAATGATTTCCCAACCCTAGCTGGGTCTGTGCCCTTGAACGTACAAGCAGGCTTGTTTCTCAGGGATATATCTGTGACATCACAAACTTTTTTGAAAGACGGAAGATTTTCCCTAACATGCATAATGTTATCAAAAATATATTGGGATGGTAAGGTTAAAATATCTATATCTTTGAAGAAATCTCTGAGTGAATCTCTTTTTTCTAATCTGTAAATAAAACGAATCGCTCTTTTTTGAAGTATAAAAATTCTGCTGTATATCGGCTGCTGCTCCCCAAAGTAATAGGCCATACGACATTAGGCTATGGAAATAACTAAAATAAACCAACCTAACAGTTGCCACATCCGTCAGTTGTCTGATTCGTCTTACAGCATAAGCCGCGGAGCTCAGTTTTTAGGACAAATTAGAAATGTGAGCACCTAATGGTAATTTAGAATCTAATGTTATTCCTAAAAATGTGGTACTTTCAATGAACTCTAACTTATTACTATTTATATTGATATCAACATGGGCCTGCCTAAGATTAGGAAGCGTAAATTTAATGCAATGGGTTTTACTTGCATTAAGCATCAGGTTATTAGCAGAAAACCAGTCTGATATGGCAGACAAAGTGCTGTTCACAGCATCCACATTTTCGCTATGGCGGTCAGTCTTAAGCACTAAAGACGTGTCATCAGCAAACAACACTATACCAGCCTGCTTCTCAACCATATAAGGCAGGTCGTTGACATAGACTAAAAAAAGGAAAGGTCCTAAAATTGAACCTTGAGGTACGCCAATCATAACTTTTGATCCTTTAGATTTTACGTTATTTAGGTCTACAGTCTGCAGCCTATCTCTTAAATAAGATTTTATTAGTTCTATTGATTTAGTGTCAAAACCGTACTGAGAGAGCTTGAGCAAGAGAGTCTCATGGTCAACACAATCAAACGCCTTAGATAAATCACAAAACGCTCCAATTGCATCCTGTGAATCTTCCCATGCATTGAAGATATGAGTAACCAAAGCTTTTCACCTCAGACAGTTGTGCATTTACCACTAGTAAATCCAAATTGTTGGCCGTGAACATCATTGTGGATATTAAAGTACTGTTGCATTTGACGACTGTTGATAATCTTTTCAAATACTTTACTCAAGACTGGCAAAATAGATATAGGCCTATAGTTGCCAGGCTCTGATTTTTCACCTTTTTTTAAACAGTGGAATTAATTTGCTAAGTTTCATTAAATTTGGAAAAATGCCTTGGTCAACACATTCATTAAAAATATAAGTTAAGTCGACAGCCATGATATTTATTATATGGTAAATTATGCTACCAGACATGCCCCAGTGATCCTCAGGACTTTTTAATGTTTAGTTCTTTAAAAGTTTTAATTATATCACTAGGGTCAATATATGAGAATGTAAATTTAGAGGTGCAAGTGCAGTGACATTACTTTTAAGTAGGGATTCGGCATTTTGAGGTGCATGAATTTATACTAGAGGCTAATTCTAAAGGTGATAAGTTTAGAAGTATTCTTCAAAAACATTTACTATTTCTTGTGTGAGGGTTATTCTTTTGTCATTATGTTTAATTTCCTTTAATATTTTCTTTCAATCTAAATTTGCCTGTCTCTTTATTTATAATGCTCCAGGTTTCTTTCATCTTATTAGGAGCGTTACTGATCTTTCCTTTAATACAATTAGCCTTAGCCTGTCTGCAAGCTCTTTTTAAAAGTTTTTGAATAATTCTCTAACATAATAATCAAAAGTACTATCAAATCTATATTGTTTCTGGGCATACAAGTCAAATACTTATCTACTTATATATATACCTGTAGTAGCCCATTCGTTAAATTGTACTATTATTAAACTTACGTTGCTTCAATGTAAATGTTTTGGAAAAAGCATCAGAAACAGTACTAAATAAGTTGTTATAGTGGTCATTTGGATCACTACCAGTGTATGTCACCAAGCACATTTTATTTTCCAACGTATTTTTGAATTTATTAATTTTTTGAGCAGTGATTGGTCTACACATGATTTTTTCCTCACTCAAGCTAGGTATTATATTAAATGTAACTATTTGGCCGCAATGGTCTGATGGTAATTTTCTGAAACTGATTATATTAAATGTAACTAATTGGCCGCAGATGGTCTGATGGTAATTTTCTGAAAACTGATTTATTTTGTGGGTCCTGTTCTACTAAAGACATTATCAATACATGTAGCAGATGTGGCAGTGGTGCGAGTAGGCTCTAAAAATACATTCATCTAGATTACTGCTAAGAAATTTTTGAAAACACTACTGGGTGGACTGTACACAGATAATGAATGAACTCGACTTACAAATCAACATTAAAGTCTTACTATGTCAAACGCTCGCTAGACCATTTTTGATATATATTGCAGATCCGCCTCTACTCGTAGACCCTCTCTTATAGCAGCTAACTATTATAATTGTTTGGATTCCACTGTCTCACTCTAAAATCTTTCAGTCAAACATAAAATACTACATTATGGATTCTGTATACAAATAATGATATGGCCATCAAGCTTCGATTTTGGTGAACTAAGGTTAGTTCATGTGGCTTTCCCTTTGTCTTAACACACCGCTCAAGAGAGAGTCTTACTATGTCATGACGCTCCTTGCTGCGTAGACCATGTTTCTTATGATATATATTGCAGATCCGCCTCTACTCGTAGACCCTCTCTTATAGCAGCTAACAGTATTATAATTGTTTGAACTGACCACTGTCTCTAAAATCCAATGTTCAGTCAAACATGTATAAAATATCTACATTATATTTGTGCAGAGCAACTACGCTCTGCTGCCAGAAAATGTGGCAGAGAGAATCCGGACAAACGAAGCGGCGGGAAGAATTCTGTACCGGAACTTTACCGGGAAAAAATCTACCGGTAAAATTAAGTACCGGGAAAAAATCTCCACGCGACACCACGCTTGTCCGACTAGAATCTAACTTAAGCTATACGCAGTCTGCTACCACCGTAGCTTATGAAGGGAGCTACAGGGCCCTATATGATAACCTAACCTATAAATTAATTACAATTGAACACTTACCAAATTAAATCTTCTTTCTCTTCGGATCCAAACTTGAGTGTCTTCGGGAAGGGGGAATTCCTAATCACCCTACCTAACCCTTGAGATCTCAATTCCCCAGGACAAATAAATAGATTTCTTCCCGTAGTTTCACTCGGGAACAGCCAGATGTGAACAGCCAGCCACGTTTCACCTCTCACAAGAAAAAGTCACAATGACGGGTACACAAACACAAAGTTCAATAGTTATTTAACAAACAGGAAATTCACAAACACAACTCAAGCTAATTAGCAATCAAAGAACGCGGAACCTCTCGCGTATTAAAAATCAAACCGATATCGCATAGGACAATGCAATGGCGACCGTCCGCGAGCCATTCGCGCTAGCAGTGTGAGAACCCCAAAACGCCCTCTGGCGGCAGCAATAACAGGAAACGCCTGCGTTTAGTTTTACCCAATATATTACAAACATCCCCCGTCCCGGTCTGAGAAGCAGACCGCTAGCTTACTCTACGGGAAGGCGGGCGAGAGAGGTCACACCTCTCCTTAAAATCGAACCGTCGACCAACACCTCAGCCACACGCGGAGTGCCATCTCCGCCAAGAATCAAACGTAATATGCGAGCTCGTCGCCAAAGCAATGAGGGCAAATTTGCCTCTTTTAACAATACTAAATCACCCTCCCTGGGAGAGCTCAGTCCTGTCTGTCCACTTCACTCTTTGCTGCAGCAAATGCAAATATTCAAGCGACCAGCGACGCCAAAAGTCCTGGCTCATTTGCTGCAACATTTGAAAACGCGACAACCGATATACGCGTTCATCCTTCCACGGGTATTCGGGCAGGGCATTCAACGGCCCTCCCACCAAAAAATGACCAGGGGTGAGAGCTTCCAAGTCATTTGGATCTGGAGATAGCGGACAGAGAGGACGAGAGTTGAGGACCGCCTCAACTTTACAAAACACTGTGGCCAGCTCTTCAAAAGTTAGAGCCGTTTCTCCGATAATGCGGCGGAGGTGGGTCTTTGCGGATTTCACAGCCGCTTCAAAATCCCTCCCCAATGGGGGCAACTTGGGGGACTAAACTTCCAGGTTATTCCCCTTTGGGCAGCAATTTGACTTAAACTAGTACAATTTTTATCAATAAACACAGAAACATCCTTAAGATAATTTACAGTTCCTTTATAGTTTGTGCCATTATCAGACCTAATAAGGGAAGGTAGACCTCGACGCGAAACAAAGCGATCCAACGCGGCGACGAAGGCCTCCGTAGTCAGAGCCGATACCACCTCCAAATGGACAGCCTTGGTGGCCAAACAAACAAATACACACAAATAGCCC
The DNA here is from genome assembly GCA_018467065.1 of Ephestia elutella. Lineage (NCBI taxonomy): Eukaryota > Metazoa > Arthropoda > Insecta > Lepidoptera > Pyralidae > Ephestia > Ephestia elutella. The sequence goes on along the minus strand of CM031576.1, from coordinate 1,720,598 downwards.
TTCACAATACGGGCATTACGAAAGGAGAAGCCTTGATCGAAAAGGGACCGGCAAAATCGGTTCCAACGCCGTCAAACGGTCTCGAAGGTCGGATTCGATCAGCGGGCAAATCACCCATCTGTGGTTGCATCGTGGATGCCTTCAACCTATAACATGCAATACATCGAAACAGGACACTACGGATTGCTCTTCGGGCAGACAAAATCCAAAACTCGCGTTGCAAAATAGCCAACAAAGCATTGCACCCAGCATGGGCGTTACGAATGTGTCGATCAGACACCAAAAGCTGCACCAAGGGTCCGCCCTTGGGCAACAACAGAGGATGGCGAGTCTCATATGGAAGATCCGCCTTCCGGAGCCTGCCTCCAACCCGAAGAAGCCCATCCGAGTCGATGTACGGGTTCAAACGAGCGACCGCGCCCTTCAACTTAGCGCGTCCGTCGCGCAAAATACGAAAGCTCTGACTCAAACCGTCCGGTCTGCACGACACGGACCCAATGCAACAATGCGCTCCGGCGCTCTTCTGCACCTGCAATCGGCTCCAACCGCTTTGCCTGTGGGTTTCTACAATTATGTATGAAACGCTTAATCCAACTGGTAACACCCAGAAGCTTATCCAAGCTGCTATACCGAGCAAGTAGCCAATCCGGCTCCGACGTCGTCTCAGCGACTACAGCATGTACACGGAGCCCAGTCAAACTCAAAGAAGTAACATCTGTCTGACAGACAGGCCAAGAAGTTTCTGATCCCATCAGCCACTCTGGACCCCACCAGAGCGGGTGTGACACCAATTCTGGTGCCGTACAACCTCGGGAAGCACAGTCCGCTGGGTTAAGCTCTCCCGGCACATGTCTCCATGTTATATCAATTCCGATATTCTGGATTTGGGAAACCCGATTTCCCACAAAAACCTCAAAGGTAGGTGGGGCCGCGCGCAACCATGCAAGCGCGACCTGGCTATCCGACCAGGCGAAGATGTCCCGTATCTCGACCGTGGCCGCCAGCTCACATGCAACGTGATGCAACAATTTAGAGAGAAGGTGAGCTCCACTCAACTCAAGCTTGGGAATAGTCAGCCTAGTCCTGATGGGGGCGACCTTGCTCTTCCCTAACAAAAGCGAGACATTGACCCGGCCATCGGCGTCAACTGTCCGCATATAGACTGACGCGGCGTAGCCTCGCTCCGACGCGTCACAAAAGCCATGCAGGCTGGCTCGATATTTCCCGGGTGGCAATATTCGACGAGGCAAGGCAATCCGATTGACTTCCTTAATCGATGAAAACAACTCGAGCCAATCATCCAATGGAGAGCCAAACAGCGGCTCGTCCCACGAGACGCCCAAAGTCCAAAGTCTCTGAAGAAGACACTTCGCAGAGAATATCACTGGACTGATCCAACCGCTTGGATCAAACATACGAGCTATTACGGACAACACCGTTCTCTTAGTCCAGACCTTTGGTATTTCCAAGTCCACTTGGAATGTAAAAATATCGGTTAGCGGCTGGTACTGCATGCCCAGCACCGCTATCCTGTTGGGATCATCCACATCCTCAAACAGGTGAGGGTTCTGTTGGTGATCCTCCGGGATCCCTTCTAGAACTCTAGGCTCATTGGACAACCACTTACGTAGCTCGTAGCCACCTGTCTTCCAATATTTCAATCAATTCATCCCGCAGTAGGAGGGCCTCCTCAATACTTTGGGCTCCGGTGCACACGTCATCAACATACAAGTCACGTGACAGCACGGAAGCCCCACGGGGAAAGCGGATCCGTTCCCGCTCTGCCAATTCAAGCAATGATCTGATGGCGATATAGGGACTAGATTTCAAACCATACGTGTTTGTGTTGAGTTCATACACCGTCACAGGATCCTCAGGGCGCTCACGCCAGAGTATCAACTGGAATCGCCTGTCCTCAGGATGTATGACTGTCTGGCGGAACATCATCCGGATGTCCGCACCAAAAACCACTTGATGTCTTCTAAAGTTCAAGATGATGTCAATTATGTCCCTATGCAATTTGGGACCTGAATGCAAACATAGATTCAACGAAACTCCGTTCGAAGTGGGTGCGGACCCATCAAAGACAGTCCGCAACTTGCCCGTTGAGGCCTTCACCACCGCGTGGTGGGGCAAAAAATAATGCTCAGTTGAGCTCCAATCAACTCGAGCCGGAGACATGTGACCCAAATCCTCGTACTCGCGCATAAATTCAATATATTTATCGCGAAGTACGTGGTCACGCTGCATGCGTCGCTCCATGGACAGCAGTCGTTTCTCCGCAAGCGCCCTACTTTGCCCTAGGCTAGGACGAGAGGCAACAAAGGGTAACCTAGTTACAAACCGACCGGAGGGCAACCTCTCCGTGGTCGATCGAAAAAGGGCTTCGCACTCAGCGTGTTCCGGATCCATCCTGGAACTCATAGGTGGCTCCTCCACCTCCCAAAACCTTTGCATGGTCTTGGCCAAGGACGCAGATGCGACAACCGGTGGCTCCTCCGCGGTGCCATTATCAAACACAGGGCCCATCAGGGCTAAACCAAAAATCGTAGACACTGCCATCAGTGAAGACGAACCCAGAGCCTTCTGTGTACCCAACAAAATCCAACCCAATACGTCCGAGCCCAGGAGCAAGTCCACTGGGCCGGGATGAAAGACAAAGGGGTCGGCCAAATCCAGACCCGAAACCAAAGACAACACACCCGGCGGTATGTCTGTCGAGGGGTGCCAACCCGCAATGGTATCCATTACCATAGCCGAAGTCGTGATCCTCATTGTGGAGGACTTCAGCGAAGAAAAGGTGACAAGTGTCTGGCCCGTCAGACACTTCACTTGTATGCCACCAACTCCAAGAAGTGGCACAGGCGAGTCTTCCACGACTAAACCTAACTGGCGTGCCACTCGAGTGGTAACCAAACTGCTTTGAGCCCCTGAGTCCAACAGAGCTCTCAAATTAATGGCTTCCTCCCCACGACCCCATACGCGGACCACCGCGGTAGGGAGCAGAACCGTCCGCGGCTCTGTCCCAGCAAGGGAGCAAGCTAGTTACGGGCTCCCCACTCTCTCCAAACCAGGGGCGCGCCACTGACCCGGATAATATGTCGGGCGAGTGCACATCCCCATCTGAGGGGGGCATAACCCGCGGCCCGGCCATACCTATGGTACGGCGGGTGGTACTCCAGCCGTGGGTACTCGTGCAGCGGTGGAGAAAACCGCTGCGGCTGCATGTGTTGGGCATTGGTAACCCGCGTGGAGGGGGTGTCCCCACTCTCACGTCCGATCTAGGGCCCCCGCCCATGGGGGCCCTATCCGGGGCCTGGCCAGCTATATACTGGCCATGACCTTGGGGCGCGTGGTCCCGGTCCGCCAAGACCCGCGCAGGTACGCGACCCCCTCCCGAGGGGGGTGCGACGAGCGAAGCCGCGTCCTCCGTCCGATGGTGGAGGGCTTCGCGCAGGAGCGCCCCCGCCCATAGGGGACCCCTGCCTCAACAACCGGGGGCCATCCCCGTTCCGGTTCATGCAGAGCATCACGTGGTGCAGCCCACGGCATGCACTGCATGGTATGGCTCTGGGACAGTCACGTGCATAGTGACCGCCCAAACAATAAAAGCAAAGTTCATGCCGCTTTGCCATGCGGCGCCGATCTTGTACTGGCAGTCCCTGCCAGTCCCTGCATTGCAGCAGGCTGTGGCCCATCCGACCACATTGCAGGCAGTCCGCGTCCCTCGCGACTGCTGCCGTGTGTGCAACCCGCGCACCAGCTCCACGCGGTGGCGGTTGCCGTCCCTGTTGGGGCCTCCTCGCCATGAGGGTTCCAAGGGCCTACGTTCAGGCGCTCTGGATGGCGCTGAGTCCGTCATGGTATTCTCAGCCGCCCGTGCCTCAAACTCCAAAAACTTCACCAAGTCAGTGAATGTTGGTAGGGTGGTGCTATCCCGCTCCGCATTTTCGCGCTCAAACCGCGAGCGGATGTCATTGGGTAATTTGCCCAATACAATGTGCACCAGCAAAAAGGACCATTGGTCCACCGGCAGCCCCAGTGTGCGGAGCGCGTTACAGGCCACTGTAACGGGCGTGAGCAACTGCAGGCGCAACTGTGCCCTGTTGGCCACCTTGGGCAGGGCCATCAACTGTGCGGCGTGCGCATCCGCTAACAAACGTAAATTTTGGTAGCGGGAGTTCAATAACTCCCAAGCCGTATCGTACTGGTCGTCCTCCACCCGGAGGTGCTGGATGAGCGACCGCGCTTCACCCTCAAGAGTGGAGAGGAGGTAGGCCATCTTCTGGGCCTTCGACAAATCCTGTCGTGCTACGACCAGGGACTCAAACATATTTTTATATGCCACCCACTCATCCATCCTACCCCCAAAGTGGGACAGCTGAAGGGTGGGGAGCCGACCAGTAACCGCTGGTCCTTCCTGTCTAACAGGTGTGCGAGGGGCTGGTCCGCCAGCCTGTCTCGCCCTTATTGCGGCCGCCGCCTCCACGATGTCATCGTGCAGACTCAGGATCTGGTCCAGGTCCGCCACGTGACCTGCGTAGACCTCCGGGGTAAGGTCGGCTTCGGTAAGCGCCGCCATGGCCGCTTCCGCGTTGTTCAATCGTGAGCGGAGCTGATCCGCTCTTTCAGTATAGCGGCCTCCCTGTCCTTCCGGGACAGGAGTCCACCGGCCGTCACAAACCATCTCAATTCGTTGGCGAGTGTCGCCCTAGCATTGGAGGCCTTCGCCATCGCGTCAAGTCACAAACAAAAAATAACAAAAGGTAAATAAAAAACAACAAAATCAAACAACTACACGAAGAACCGCGGTAGGTATGAGAATGGCACAAACCCGGAACGCACGGTACAAACCGCAAACAAATACAAAAAGGTTACAAATATTCTTATGCAAACAAACTAAGAAAAATCTAATAATTTTTACAAACAATTAATTATTTTTTACAAACGAACAAATAGAGGGTAGATAAACTACGCTCTGCTACCAGAAAATGTGCAGAACAACTACGGTCTGCTACCAGAAAATGTGGCAGAGAATCCGGACAAACGAAGCGGCGGGAAGAATTCTGTACCGGAACTTTACCGGGAAAAAACCACCGGTAAAAATAAGTACCGGGAAAAAATCTCCACGCGGCACCACGTTTGCCCGACTAAAACCTAACTAACTTAACGCAGTCTGCTACCACCGTAGCTTATGAAGGGAGCTACAGGGCCCTATATAATAACCTAACCTATAAATTAATTACAATGGAAAACCACTTACCAAGCTAAATCTTCTTTCTCTTCGGATCCAAACTTGAGTGTCTTCGGGAAGGGGGAATTCCTAATCACCCTACCTAACCCATGAGATCTCAATTCCCCAGAACACATAAATAGATTTCTTCCCGAAATCGGCTCGGCAACAGATAGATGTGAGCGGGCAGCCACGCGTCACATCCCACAGGAGAAAGTCACAATGACGGGCACACAAACACAAAGTTCAATAGTTATTTAACAAACAGGAAATTCACCAATACAACTCAAGATAATTAGCAATCAAAGAACGCGGGACCTCTCGCGTATTAAAAATCAAACCGATATCGCATAGGACAATGGCGACCGTCCGCGAGCCATTCTACACGCGAGCAATGTGAGAACCCCAAAACGCCTGGCGGCGATAACAGGAAACGCCTGCGTTTAGTTTTACCCAATATATTACAAACACATGTTACATTTGAACGTTCCTTTTTTGTTAGATCATAAAATGGAAATGGTGGCTTTATTAATAATATCATCACATGTGATTTTGATAATATTGCTATTTCTTTGGGAATGAATTGGTTTTTCTCATTTTTGAATCCTTGAACATCAACAATTACATAATTCATGATAACTTCCTAACTATGTTACTCAAAGGTTTGTATTCAAATAGGCGATCGTTTATAATCAAACAGTATCCTGTTGTATCTTTAGGAATGTCTTCAGAACACTCAATTTCTAAACGAACATCTACTGGTCCACTCTTTAGTGAATCATTTTGTCTAGAACAATCGATAATGAAAAGTGGCGCTTTTTCTTTGAATGACAGCAAATCAAGCAAGGGGGTCTAGACTGAAGCCATAATACGACTGACGGAAATTCGTATACATTTCATATAATATACTGTACTTTCCTTGCTCAAATCTTAGATTAAGTGATTCATAGGGAAAGTATTGTGAATTTAAAAACAGTTTGACATTGGTAACATTACAATGATCAAACATAGAAGAACTATTGAGTGAAACATCCTTTCTATTACTTTGCAAACCTAATATAACAAATCTTGGTTTTTCTAACTGAGAAGCAGTTTTGATAGACCATGAATGTTTTGTTGTTTTAGGTAATAATGGATATTCATACAAATCCCAATTTCTGAATGCAACTTGTATAGGACGATCTTTTTCTAGATGTTTCAGTAATAAGAGTCGACTACGATCAGAAACTTTTATATGTGGTACTCGCCATTGTACCTTCTGTATATCTAAATGAATATTATTTCCTTTGTCAGTTATTACACAATTAAGAACAGAACTGCTTCTTTGTAATATAAGTTCATGTCTACAATTAATAATGATTTTATTATAGTCTTCAGCGAAACCCAATAGTTTGTTTAATGGAAGTACAATACAGAAGTATCCATTTGTTTGTTTTATTCCATCCAACTTCCACCCCCATACCTCAGCGGCTCTATTTTCCCCTTCATTCATTGAAATGTATGATTTTATTGTAGTGGTGATCCCAGCATTTTTAATACGATCTATTTCGATACCATTCAGTTCATATCTTATGTCTTGAAATAAAAATGATATGGCATTGTTAATAAAATTCACTTCTTTCTTACATACTTTTCCTTCTGCATTAGCTCCACTTACAGTCACACGACCCTCTATGTAAATTGAACTAGCTGATGGTAACACATACACATCTTGCTGATGAATAGGAATTCTTATTTCATCGTTATCCTTAAAGCTATTGTTATAAGGATTATAGCTATGTATTTCATAGTTTTCTATTGAATGGTCATGATGTGGCAAATCCGTAACTTGTAGCATTTTATACTTTAAATCCAAGAGCGCGAAGAAATTTTATATTTTTTTGAGTAATAGTTTTTTTCACACCTAACCGTTTCTCCGGTAGTAGTCTTCTTTCTTTCGATATAGGAGGTGAAATGTTATGTGTTCGTTTACGAGTAGCTGTTTTATTAAAAACCAACATGACTAAAATGTCATATCTTATTTTATTGAATAAAAAAAATATTTATTTAAATTATTGGAATATTAGGAGACACTAGGTTAGATTCTTTCACTTCGAAATATACTCGCAAACTGAATAAAAAAACGACAAGTAAGTATTTTTATTTCACATTATGAGATGTCCAAAAAAACTGAAGAAACTTAAGACATAAATGTCCACAATTATACAAATTATTGCCTTGCAGATTATCGTAGTTATACTGAATATTTGATCCAAGATAATTAATTACTTCTTTAGGAGGCCTTAAATTTCCATAACTGTCAAAGTATTCAATATAGTTGTTTATTTTTGCATATGCTACCCAATGAGTACCTGAGTTTTTTGAACTATCCAAATTAATCACACCACATTCTTTTCGGTATGGTTTCTCAGGTAGTTCGTCTCTCATGAATACACCGCGAAAAAAAGGAATTTGTTTTGAGTATTTAATTATATCAATGTTGGTTAAAGCTCTTTTGGGTAGCCATGTAATCAGTTTTTTGATTTTGTTACATAAATTCCTAAACCATCTTTATACGGCTTGAGATGTAATCCTTTTCCTACACAAATAGATTGCGTAACCGGTAAACCTCTACCAGATCTTTTTAATGATAATAGATTTTTTCTTAGCAATTCTGTAATCATTTATAGCTTTTGTGATTCCTGCAACCCCACCGGCTAAACTACCGGCAGCAGACAATCCTGCGAATATAGGAATCAAAGGAAGAAAACCACCGGTTTTTGGAACTGGAATAACTCTAGGCAAAGCAATAGGAAAATCTGATGCCAATTCTTGAGCTGCGGCATATGCTAATTCCGTCAACATTTTCTTACATTTAGGTTTTAAATTACTTATATGTCGTCTTGCATGAGACACAATCTTTTGAAAAGATTTTTTGATTCCGGCTCCTGACGATTGTTTTTTTAATTTATTTGTTGTCATATTTTTTTCTTTATTCTGAACTAGATGTTGTTTCTTAACCAATTTATTATTAGTCAGAACAGTCTTTACTTCAGACATATCTACACACGAATGACTTAAAATATTGGAATGGTTCATATTTATTCAAATACAGAGAGATTCACAATGCATTCGTCTTATCTATCCAGCTGTTTTCACTTACTGGTAGTCCTAACCATTTAACGTATACTCTATTACCTCGTGTCTTTAAAACTTTTTCCACAAGATATATATCAGGATGTTTAGTTCTTTTTATTTCCTGCGCATAAAAGGCTCCCAAAATTGGTCTACACCGAGCATCTTCTAGTAAATATGTTATAGGATTAGTATTTTTCACCTTTGTAATCTTAAATATTTCTGTTGACCAATTAGGAGTATATCCCTTCTCAAAACATCCTTTATGTTTACTAATTCTAACATAATCCCCAATCTTAAATGTTTTACGTGTTATTTTCTTTTTCTCCTCTAAAATTTTATATCTTTCTTTTATTATTTTTTCATTACTATGATTGATTGATACAGGTTTTTGCCTAATAGTACTATGATATGAATGATTATATTCATGCAGTTTATTAATCAACGTCCCATCAACCCATTTGTAATTTCCTTTTAAGCTGAATTCTTTATACAATTTATTTTTCAAAGTTCTTATTAATCTTTCCACTATTGAAGCTTTCTTTGTTGAATATGTAGAATAATGATTGATGTTATACTTTTTAGTAACCAGTTTGAATTTATCATTATAAAATTCAGTTCCTAAGTCTGTTTGTAAATTTTCAGGTATTCGTCCTTTTTTTAGTAGAGATTGAAATGATGTGGATACTAATTCTTTATTTTTTTGTTTAAGCGGAAAAGCCCAAGCATATTTTTGAAAAACAGTCAATTATTACTAATATATATTTGTACCCATTGTTTACTGACGATATTGCTTGCATGTCTATTAAATCTGCTTGCCAAAGATCATCTATACCTTTAAGCACCACGCTTCTTCTAGGAAAGTTAACTCTAGCATTTTGATGAATTTCATTAACAATATCTGCTTTACTCATAATAGTACCTAATTTATTTTTAAATCTTTTTATTTATAATTTATTTATGTGATTAACATTAAATTTACTTGCTACAATACTAACTAGCTCGGTATGCTATTGTACACTAACATGATATGTTTAAAAAAAATGTTTTTTATTCCTTTATAATGCCGGCTTCTTTTAATTCTTCAATTATTGAAATGATTTCGTTATCGTGATTACTATTACCAGCACTTTTCGATGCAACTAGAAGCTTTAATCGTTCAATCAATTCATTTGGATCGTCCCAATAAATATAATCGGTATCATTTTTATACGCTTTTTAAGTTTTGGTAATGACCCTCCTATTTTGTTTTCTGATGTTTTTCCAGGAAACATTGGTTTTATTATTTGACAATATTTAATTCCCTTATCTCCTTTGATTTGACCGTTAGGGTTATAATCACGTTTATGTGCATTTGTTTCCTCAAGAATATCCTTGTACATGACTTTATCTGTCTCAGTCACTAATTCAAGATCAGGTTTATTACGCATTAAAAGTTCTTTTTAATCCAGGAGATAATTCAATTTTTTTGTTATTTATAGTCATGACAAATTTTTTTTCGTTTTCTTTTCCCTTAACCGACAATTTTACTACAGTGTTTCCCATTAATAATTTTTTGTTTTCGCTACGGATCCCAAAGGGTACGTTTAAGTCATTATAGATATCCATCATATCTTCTTTTTAAGAGAATTCAGTGTATCATTATTTTGTTTTATTGAAAATTTATCATCATCATCTGTATAATATTCTGAATTATCGTTATTTGAGTTAACATTGTCTTTAAATTTATCATAATCTTCAGGTGGATCATACTCTTCAACTGTATTGTCAGAGCTCCTAATAAAATCACTTAAATTATCATTCATACTAACGTTATCAGAAGTATTGATATTACAATTATTTTTTTCTTTTATAATGGTCTCTAAAGGATCAATAATAGGTTTAAATACTTTTTTATATTTTAAGCTAGCTGCATCTTCTTCATTTTTAATCATTTTAATTTTGTTTTTTATATTATTCACTGATCTTATTAGTTCTTCCTTTAAAAACATTTCAGGTAAATACGAGTGTTGCAATCAGAGGTTTAAATTAAAATGAGTTACTTAGTTCAAATGTAGAAATATATTTATATTTTCAAAATTTCACAAATGTGTCAAGCCCCCTCCTATATCTTCCCTGATTTAATGGAGAGTCTTTACAAATAACTAAAAAATTATAATTATTTTGCCATATAGCTGAGCAAAGATTTTTAAATTCTGTCCAATCAATATCTGTATTTACATGCTCGTTATATATGTGTTTTAAATTAGAATTATCTTGTTTAAGAATAATGAGAAAAATTAACATTGTCTCGAATCAGTTGTTTTGGTATTTTTGAATAAGTTTGAGATAGATAAAAACAGTCTATCTGTCTATGTCTTCCCATTGCAAAGTAGTTTCTTATATTTATTTGATTTTCACATACAACATCATCAAATATAATAACAGAATTCGGCAATGCATCATTTGGGTGAATAACTTCTTTATTATCATTAAAAATAAAAAACTGTACATTCGGGATTCTTGCCATTACTTCATCTAAAAAGCGATACTTTGACTGAAATGCTGTATTTGAGTACAAATAAACATTTTTAAATTTAAGCCCATTTTCATGTAGTAACAAATTTAGCATAATATTCGTTTTACCACAGTTCGAGGGACCGCATATTATACAACGGATTGTATTTGGTAGAAGGGTACTATGTTTTACAATTTGTGTATTATTCTGAAGTTTTATATGATCAATTTCCAAAGTTTGTGCTTGTCTAATGAATTTCATTTTGAAATGAAAGGAAAAAACTTTGGAAGGTACTTATATACCCTGGTTATATAAGTTATGATTACTATAATATAATAAAACAAACTCTTATATATCTATACAATTTATTCATAATTCATAGTATAAATGTAATATACATTGTATTAAAATAAATGATAACCATTCTTAGTTGATATTATCTATTTTTAAATAATATGCATGTGACATTGCACTTTTATTATATTCACTTCTATTCAAACTTTATCACAAATCTAATTTGAGTTTGTCATAATTTTCTTTACACCATGTATACAAACAATGTGCATTTTTATAAGCACACATATCTTTATGATAGATACAAGTTCGAATTTTCGAATGATAGCCATCATACAATATTTCAAAATGAGGACAGCCAAAGTCCTCTAAATTATAGACATTAGTTGTATTCAAAATTTTTTTAAGCCATATAACTTTTTCAGTGCCTTTAGTAAAAATATGTTTGTCTTTTAAAAAGTCTTTAATAGCTTTCTTATAATTATTGTATGGAACAAAACCTCCAATCCAAAAAAATCTCTATTTCTTTGAATCCATTCAACAATAGTACGTTCCTTTTTCGTTAACCGATAAAACGGATATGGAGGCTTTATAAGTAGTATAATCACATTCTCTTTTGATAAAATTGCTATTTCTTTGGGTATGAAGTGATTCTTCTCAGTCTCGAAGCCTTCAACATCAACAATTACATTCATGTTATTTTCTTTGAGATTTGTAATAAAAAGGTAATATTTTTTATTAAATAGGTAAACAATATCCTGTTACTGATAGATCTTAAAAGAATGGCTCCAGAACTCTCAATTTTAAACACACATTTACTGGTCTGCTCGAGATTTCTTTTGTCTTGTTGCAATTTTGAAATAAATACGATATTTTTTTATTTAACACTTTTGATCAAGCAATGGGTCTAAGCTGCAGTCATAATAAGACTGATGAGAGTTTACGGATACTTCATATAATATATTTTATTTACCCTAATCAAATTACAAATATATGATTACTCTAATAGAATATAAGTCTTTATTCATAATATAGATATATGATAATAATCATTAGTCAATTATAAAACAATTTGCATTTATAGATTCCTTTCGTACAGTATTTTCATATCAGTATTCTATGAACATAGAATGACGGTGACCCCATGGTAATGTATTTATATGATCTTGCAGTACTTGAACCTTATCATCGTTTCCATCTAGAATTTGTTTGTCAACTTGTTGTGAGTATAAAACGTGCTTGACTGATTTTATCATATTCATTTTACTTCTAAGCACTTCATTCAGTAATAAAACATTATTATAGTCATTTAATTCTAAATCCTTTGTTACTGACTTTGAAACACCTTTAGCTTTTTTTATTCGGGATTTAACACTATTAATAAAATATAATTTAGCACGTAATCCAATAAATTCTGTAATTAAGTCATCACCCATTTCATGCTTCCATAAACCGGGAATTTTCGCGTTAATTTTTGGTACATGAAAGGGATTACCGATTTCAAAATTACTAGTATCATACAAGTTAATATTATCATGCATATCTTGATAAAAGTCTTCAGTGTATATTAAGTATAACAGGCTATCGGTATCAGTGTAGCATAGCTTCGCATTTTTTCCATACTTTTTCTTAATATAATCGTAATGAAATTGATATAAGTGCTGCTTGGCATATTCTAATACTGTAAATCCAATATATATGGGTCTGTCTAAAACTACATTTTCACGACTTAACTCTACCGCTACAAAATTTTCTGAAAATATTGATATACTTTTTAAGTTTGGTCTCACTATTAATTTTTCTGCGCCAAGATGTTTATTCGTTTTATTACTAGTATCATTCCAATTTGAGATCAATTTAACATTTGCTTGTTTACGTTTATTTTCAATCGTCTTTCCAAATATTGAATTATTTAGTAATTTAAAAAAATCTTTCTCGAAAGCAGTTTTTTGAATTTTGACGGAAATTGGTATTGAGTTCTATGTATTTTTTAAGAAACTTTCCTGTCTGAAACTGAGAATGCAATGAATATTTTTTTAAAATCAAACCATTTTTTAAACATTCTTTTAAATGTACGTAATGAATAACGTATTTCGTTTTGTTGTAAAGATTTGCAATCAACTTTTTTGTTTGTCCATAAGGAGGAACAATATGTTCAACAGCAAAAGGTAAATCTTTATGTTTATTGTGTAAACAATCTGGATAAATTAAATCAACTTCCAAAATATAACCGTAATCATTGTTATCTGGAATGCTCATTACATCAAATTCTTCAATTTCACTCTTCGATAAAAATTTAAATTCGGAAATAGGGAGTTTTTTCATCATTGCATATCCGTAAAGATTATTACAATCGAGATATATCAAATAACTGCTTGGTTCTGAATCATTAAAATTGTCTAAGTACTTATTATTTGCTTTAGCGTGGCGAAGTGAGCATTGTGCTAATCCACCTCGAATACCTTTTTCTAATAGCTCATACATTTCTAAGTCGCTTATCAGTTCGAGTTCAACGCCTGTATACAAAAGCATGGCATCCCAACTTAAGCTCGGTGAGGTTACATAGTACGCTGGATCTAAATTATAATAATGCAAGCTAGTATTTCTAAATTTTTCGAATATGTCGCATAGTAAAAGCACATCACATTTTAAATATAAATCTGTATATTCAGCAAGGGATTTAATATTAAAAGTTTTCCATACATCTTTAGCATGTAAATAATCGTTATCAGTTATGGGTTCCCCTCGTAAAGTATTATAAAAATCATGTTTTAAAGGTAATTGAGTTTCTTCAAATTTTGACCAAGAATTCATGTAATCGTAAGGATAAATACCTTTCTTCATTAATAAATTAAATCTCTCTTTATCGGGGAATTCTCTAGATAAACTTAAAAAATCATTTTCTGATAAATTTTTGGTCAATGTATCTAGACTGGAACTAAGAAATTGATATGAATCAATAAACTTTATTTGAACAGGGTGATTAAAATCTTCTGTTTTTATAACTTTCGTAAATGACAGGTACTTTTCTTTCGTTTTTGGTATTACTTTGATATAACCTTCATACTTCGCTAACTCTTCAATAAACAAATGTGAGTCATATCCAGACAAATTATGAAACACAACAGGTATGAATGAACAAACTCTGTACATCAAATTGCAGTGAGAGTGTGCCGCTCCTCGGTACTCAGAAGTAATATGATCATGATCTCGGATTTTATCATTTAGTAATAACTGTTTACATATATGACATAAAGTTGCGTTTTGATAATCTAATTCCTGTTCAGATGTTAATAAAGTCATTGGCTTTTTATTTTGCAAAATCTCGTGAACACGTCTAGCATCTTTTTATTAAATTTTTAACAAATACTTCCACACAGTCTGCACCTCTGTATGATACATATTTATTAAATTTATCATCATGAGAACAACAAATATAATATGCAAAGCATGATGGTTGATGGAGGTTTAGTTTTTTGGTTTTTAAAGAGCTTTGTTCATCACACTTCATTAATAAGCATTCAAAGTCAGCATAAATAATAAAATTAATTCTTTGCTGTCTTTCATAATTTTTAAATTTTAACATGGTATTTTTTGCAGGTAAGACAGATGTAATCTGAGAACAGTGATGCGTCTTGTATTTTGTATCACTGCAAAAAAATTGTAGGCATGCATCACATAAATAAACTTTACCATTTGTAACGTGTGATCTGAGGTCGTACTAGACGAATCAGGTTTTTTATTAAACAATAATGACCTGTGGTTTGATTCTCTATGTATAATAAATTAAAATGATTTTTCTTTTTTAATTTTGAAACATAAAGAGGCCCAGTTACAATATTTTTTCGTAAACCGTAAACATTAATGCTTATATTAGAATTGTTTTTTTCAAACTGTCTAATATCTTTTTGTGAAAGAGGAAATGACATAGCATCAGTATTTAAAATAGTGGAATAGTGAGGATATGAACTGACTTTACACACATTATTTTTAGTAGGGTACAATCCAGCCATAATGCTCCAGAGAAAACAATAATCATCTTTATTTTTAATATTAATACAACTCTTAGAATTTTTAATTGCTGAAGGTAAATCAATGTAAGATCCACCTCTCATGGGAGAGTATTTATTTATATTAATTTCAAGATGACCTAGCGAGACAAAGGTCCATCCAGATTGACAATGTTGAAATTCGGTAAATTTTTTATTCAACGTGTCTATAACATTCATCAATAACTTTTTCAAATTTGTATTGTTATATACAACTTTGTATTTAGTATTAAAAGATTTCAAACATTATTTCATCGGACTTTGATAACATGAAATAGGCAAACATTTCAAAATTCAGTTTGATGCAATTATGTTTGTTCAATGAAAAATTAATCAAATCAATTAGTTGTTTTTTGTTATCGCTTAAGAAAGCCTCTAGACCAAGGTAATTCTCTTCTGTGACATTCAATCTATATGTTACTATTCTATTCTTGAATGCAGTCGCAACAATATTGATATTTGCGATTTGCGTATTCAATAAAGAATTAGCTTTATGAATATTCGTTTTCATATGGTATGGATACTGTTTTTCTGGTATAATCATTTCACATTTATCACAATATTTCGATTTTTGAGATCTTGATGTATCAGTAAGGTGTGTAACTGTGAAAAGAAAACAAAATTCATGATATGTCTATTTATTTACTAAAGATACATGTACAGGTTTACTCCTGAGCTGTGGAAATTATTACAATCTAATTGATTACATAGTTTAAGCATACAAAATAAAGAAATACCTAACTTAAGAATAAAAAAATAGTACGTAACTAAGTAAGTATATAAAAACAAACGTTTAAGGGAAAAAAAAAATCCTTTCTTTTGCAGGAAAGACGAATACTCATACGAAAGTATGACATAGTTACGGTCGGTTCATACGAAGGTATGACATTGACTATGTCATACTTTCATATGAACCAAACCATGGTGACTGGGCATTTATTGAAATCTTTCCGCGTTAGCTTCACGAATTCTTTCAAAGTAGACCATGCCTCATTGTCCTCGTCAATTTTAGATTTAAGCGAGGTAATGGCGTACCGCCATCTATTAATAGGCATAATTTTTTTAATTTCCTCCGCATTGTAAATTTTAAGTTCGACATAGTATTTGCCCTCTGCTCTTTCGTTCACCTGTCTCGAGAACCCCTTGGGTTCTCTTCTCATCAGATTCGAAATTAAGGGAGGTATATTACCCGTTTTGCTAGATGTCGGTGGTTTTTGCTCACTATCACTATCTTCACCGAACAGATCGACCGCGGTGAGTCGGCGGGGTGGACTGCAAGGTGCGATGGTGGTTTTGCTTCTTTTCGCCTTCGGTTCTTCTACTGGTTTGCTTGAACTATGGCGCTTATTTTTCTTCACGACTTCCGGCTTTGACTCCGCTTCAGAATCATCGCTGGACAGGAATAGATCCTTCGCCAATATTTTCGACCTGAAAAAATAATAAAAAAATAGTTAGATACTTTATATACTTCTATATTTATATATAAGTAGCGCCCAGCTTTTCTCATAGTACATACATAGCCTATGTTACTCAGTAATAACATAGCTTTCTAACGGTGAAAGAATTTAAAAAATCTGACCAGTAGTTTTTGCGTTTATTCGTTACGAACATACAAAGCACAAATCTTTCCTCTTTGTTATGATAAGATGATATGCTGATTTTGTTTTTAATTGTTACTTATATTTATTTATGATTATCTATAGAGAGCTTAGGTTTGATACACAATATAGTTTAGAAGATTATGAACTGTATTAGTTAATATGAATAAATAAATGAATAGAGAAAGTCGAAATAAAATTTGAACGGTTAATGTGAATAGAGAAAGTCAATAAAAAAACCGAATAGAGATAGTCAATGGAGAAGGTGAACAGATAATGACATTGGGGAAATTGAATAGAAAAATTGAATACAAAATGTGAAAAGAGAATGTGAATACAGAGTTAACAGAGAATGATAATGGGGAAAGTGAATAGAAAAATTGAATACAAAATGTAAAAAGAGAATGTGAATACAGAGTTAACAGAGAATGATAATGGGGAAAGTGAATAGAAAAATTGAATACAAAATGTGAAAAGAGAATGTGAATACAGAGTTAACAGAGAATGATAATGGGGAAAGTGAATAGAAAAATTGAATACAGAATGTGAAAAGAGAATGTGAATACAGAGTTAACAGAGAATGATAATGGGGAAAGTGAATAGAAAAAAGTGAATACAGAATGTGAATACAGAGTTAACAGAGAATGATAATGGGGAAAGTGAATAGAAAAAAGTGAATACAGAATGTGAATATTGAATAAGTAAGAGTAACTTGGTAAATACTTACATTTTTTAAATCCAAGTAGCACTTTAACAGCTTGCAGCTAACACTAAGTAGTTACACGACTGGACTAAATTCCCTCGGGAAGAACGTCAATTTGTGAGTTTGTTCAACAACACAATGTCTTAAATATGATTTTGTAATTCCTTATTAGTAAATAAAAATGCATGGTTTGCATGTTATCCGACCAAGTAACAAGAAGAAAACCAACTGATCTTGCATTTTATTAATACTATACGTCTACCGCAGGTTTGCCTCTACTATTTTTATCACCTAACATGAAACTATATTATACTATAGTTTTTACATGCGACTTTGTCCATATGGTATAAGAAATTTTAGTTAAGTACCTATTTATAGTTATTTGTTTAAAGTATGATAGTTTCAGAAAGTTATAAAGTAGATTAAAGATGATTCCTTGTAACCACTTTTTGTGGAAATAAATACATTATTTTTTACTTCCATGTAATTCACCCCCTATTTATATTCATTCCTTTATGTTTTTTTTTACAACAAAAGGTAACCTATGTCCCGTCTCAAGGTCAGTCATCAAAATCAGGAAACGAAGAACAACAAAAAAGAGTAACAGACAGACATAGTTACTTTGGCATTTATAATATTAGTAAGGATGATCAACAATAAGGCTCTTGCTACATTAGAGCGTTTTTTTTCCACAGAATTGTTAACTATTTATTTAAAAAAAAAACATTGCTAAGTATATCTATTATGATACATTTCCTGACTAGCATTTTTACCTATAATCAGGAATATGAAAAAATAAGAATTTATATCTGGAATAAAAATGTAAAATAAAAACATGTATAAATAAATAAATGCTTGACGATGTTTGCAATGTAAAATTTTTCAAATTGTTTTTAAGATTAATGTTAGTGCTATATTACAATATTTAGTTGTATCGTACCTGAGCGGGTTCATGGCGGTTGAACCGTTAGTGAAAGAAAAGCCTTAATTATCTTAGTGATGAAGCGTTGTTATGCGTCAGCTGTTTCTATTTCCATGGTATTACCTCCCCGGCGGTCGTGGCGTGGGATACCTGTACGACTCTTTAAGGCGCGTTTCCACTGTGCAAGTGCTTGCACCAAGAGTGACGTCATACTTGTGTGCGAGTTCTATATTTACGTAAATTTATACGAACTTGTATTTAATAAGGGTTATCAGATCTGTCTGTTAGATGGTACAATACTGTCATTTGAATTTGACAACAAATGACAGCGTTGTACCATCTGACAGACCTCACTCTCCAGTAGCGTCAACTAGTGAGCGGAAAAACGATATTAAACGATCATTTATAGAAGTTCACATTTTTAAGTTCGAGTAAGTAGCTTTGAACTTACAGCTTGCATGCTGGCTACTTGCATAATGGAAACATGCCTTAACTAGATACTGAGACATGTTTTTATTTTTATATAACTAGCAAACCAACCCGGTTTTACACATCTAATACAAAAGTTTATTTTTCAAAGTATTTTGAACTCTATAGATAACATTTCAATTACTATAAATACAGGGATACAGTTAATAAAATATTAGTATTTTTTTAAATAATCAACAGTGAGCTGCAATCATGTCGGTAAGTGTATCTTAAGTACTATTTTATTATTTAATTTTAAAATTAAATATCGATATGTTTATTTTTTATATATGTACTTAACCTAATATACCTTTTTCAATCAGTTCAGTAGTATCCATATAATACCCATCTTTGAATAGAAGATTCAAGTATATAACTTGTTAATTTTAACTTCAATTGTAATTATAAGTAATATACTTACCTATTTTACGTATACGTAAAAATACTTACCTATTTAATATTATATCATTTCAGTTCGAGAACGGCGTCAACACCTTTCGCTACTCACCAATATCGCCGCCCCCTTCCAACGACATACCGCCTGACACAGCGGACCTCCGCAGATTGGAATCCGAAGTTCCTAATATTGATGTTGGTATTCCCTATTCACATTTATTGAATAGGCATAAGCAATTGATGTCCTGTGTTAAATACACTACAAGCGGAGTTAAACTTATTAGAATAGAAGTGTATGACGCTGATCAATTCGATAATATTGATAACACGATATGCCGCTGCAACGCCCAAGTATGCGCCCAGCATGTGGTATCTAACATTTTTAGCGATGATATATACGTTCGGATTAAGGATATTTTAAGAAGTATTCAAAATAATGTAACATTTTTCTAAATTTTGATGTTTCTGTGAAGATTTTGTATATTCCCTATTCACAGTTTATGAATAGGCGCAAGCAATTATTGTCATCTGTTAAACTGATAGGTAAGAACACAGAATACATAATAGTACAAGTAGTAAGAATAGAAATGTATGAATAGTAACGTATGATTTCTAGTTAAGTAATTAATTGTATTACATGTAAATGTTATTTACTAATAAAAATGATTATTATTATTATATTCAATTAAAGTGTTGAAAAACGATATGCCACTGTAACGCTAGAATTCATAATAATGTATATATTTTCTAAATTTAAATGTTTATATCACTGAATAAAACATTTTCTTCGCGAAATCACTTGTTTCATTTCTTAATTGAATAGTTATCTATTCATTTTCAATACGTATTTTTTTGGCTTATATTAATCTGTATGAAGATGAAATGACCACCTATTAATGTTGTCAGAGCTGATATATAAACAGGAGTACTAATAACTTGCTGAGCATTGTGAATTGTTCGTGGAATTGGAGCACTTGTTCATGTAGGTAGGTAAGTATAGCAGCTGTTGTTGAGTTGATATTTGTTATCCGATCGACATGTAATTGAATAGATGAATACTTAAGTTCTATATTATTACGCCTGTAGAAACTGAGGTTGTTGAAAAGAAGGGATTAGGGTACTCTGGATTCACCGTAGGTGGATCTAGGTACCCTAATCCCTATCTACTGAGGGGGCATAACCCGCGGCCCGGCCATACATATGGTACGGCGGGTGGTACTCCAGCCGTGGGTACTCGTGCAGCGGCGGAGAAAACCGCTGCGGCTGCATGTGTTGGGTATTGGTAACCCGCGTGGAGGGGGGTGTCCCCACTCTCACGTCCGATCTAGGGCCCCCGCCCATGGGGGCCCTATCCGGGGCCTGGCCAGCCACATACT